>CAUYRH010019229.1:0-45953 GCA_963574655.1 Perodicticus potto
ATTTCTCTGTAAGGAGTTAGCCTGAGAATGGAATAAGTGAGGCAGTGAAGTTCCACTGTTTTATTATAGCTTGATGGTACTAGTTGACTTTTTAAACTATATGCATTTATTAATCTCATAAGAATAAAAAAATAGTTAAAACAAAAGATTAAACTGAATAATAGAATGAGTAGGAGTAAAAATTTTCAAGGTTTGATGGTTTTGACTGTTGCCTATGTATGGTGCACATAAAGTAATTAGAGTGCTCTATAGTTATTGTTGGAAGGGAGACAGGTACCCAACTTTTCTCTAGGCAGAACATTTAAAGAACAAAGAGATTTTCAGGTTGCCATAATTATACTTAATAACATATATTGTTTTTTAGGATGAAGTGAAATATCTCATCTATTCAAACTTTTTAAAGGTATTTGAAATATTCACCTGAACACACCAGAATCTATTTCTATGTTTCATCATTCTATGTCCTTCTTCATAGGCCTTCCCATTTATTATGATACCATACAACTAAACACAAAAAATATTCATACTATATTAATTTTTATATTTCATAACAGGAAATTTGTTCATCTGCTTGATTTTACCAGTTAGTTCTCGAATACATCTTTTTTATTTAATATTAAATATAATCACACATGTCAGTTGGACATGTGTAAATATATACACTAACACATACATACATAGCCAGTTACAACTAAAGACATTATGTATTATAAATAATGAAATCATCTTTTAGAAGGCTAAAATAACTTAAATAACTATATGAAAAAAGAATGAAGATGGTCATATTTCAAATAAATTAAACATAAATGTATTTGCTTCACGAGTTATTTTAGACCAGTGTTCTCAGGAACTGAATTATCCTCTACTTATTTGCGTACATGGATACAATATTAAAAATTTATTCCCCTCAAATTTAAGAAACAGTGAAAAAGTTACATTTGAAAAAAGATCAGGAAAAGGCATATTTTAAATGATCCCTAGCACACTATTGCTTCAAAACACTGAAAAATTCTACAAGTATTAAAAGTTCCATAAAAAGGAAAGCTGGATGTAGTCACAAAAACAGAGAAAAATGTTATAAAATGGAGTCTAGTTGCAAAATACAAAACTATTGCATATGTAATTAAAGAGCTATTTAAAAAATCAATAGTGGAATAAAGAGTCATTTATTACAGTATGTAATTTTCAACATGTTCAAGTAATAAAGCTTTGCCAAGATCTTGAAAGCCCCTATAACGAATCTGCTCTATTACTAATTTTCCCTCAAACCCTAATTTCATCGTTATCTGAAATTCTAAAGCAATGCTTCAGTTTTGATTGGAGTTTTAACTTTCTGTTTAATGGAATTACATCAGGCATTTTTCTGTGGTTTCTTTCACTCCTTATGAATTGACATATTTATATTATACTGTACTTTATGAATTATAGTGCTATCTGGTCATCCATTGTAAGAACACAACCCAACTTATCCACTCATTCTGGTATTGTACTTCTAGTTTTTATCTATAATAGAGGTTACTATTATGGATATATTTGAACTTTTCTCATTACAAATGCATTTCTTTTGACTAGAAATGGAGGGTGAAGTGTTGTATTAAATTGAACAGTGTAGCAAGTTGGATTTTCTTGAAGCAGATTCCGAGATGAAGTTTGGGACAAAGTAATTAGTAATTAGTAATTCCCCACAACTGCAGAAATTGGAGGAGGAAATAGCTTTTGGTCAGAGAGAAGAGTTAAACTTTAATGAAGTCCAATAAAGCTTCAGTCAACTTCATGGAAAGCTCTGGAGCATAAACAGCCAATCAGAATTTCCTGCACTGAGCTGATGCAACTGATCTCCCCCTGAATCTTTTCTTTTAAAAATATTCATTTAAAAAATTTCAAAATATTATGGTTTATAATTACATAAATTGCTTTTTTGTCATTTGAGTCAAAGTTCTAAGTGTGTCTATCACCCAGACAGTGGGCAAATTACCCATTAGGTTTGATTTTACCCCTTTCCTCTTCTCCCCTTCCACCTGTTTGAATTTGTTGACAGTTAATACCACATGTACTTGTGAGAGTTGATTAGTTCCAATTCAATAGCGAGAAAATGTAGTGTTGTTTTTTTTTTCCATGCTTGTCATACTTCATTTAGAAAAATGATCTCCACTTCTATCTAGGTTGTTCCAAACTATATTACTCTACCATTTTTTATGGCTGAGTAATATTCCATGGTGTACATATACCCATTTTATTAATCCACTCATGCATTGATAGGCACTTGGGTTGTTTCCACATCTTCCCAATTATGAATTGTGCTGCTACAAACATTCAAGTGCATATTTTTTTAAAATGTCTTTTAAATTAATCTCTAAGTATAGTTTTAAATATATTTTATAAGTTGACATACAGTAGTGTTTTTATCATATTCTCTTTTTTTTTCACTTTTCCTCTCCATGTATTCATACATATATACATACATATCATATTGGTTCTGTTTTTCTATAGGACTCTGACTAATATATCCAGTGTACAGGCAAGTTTTATAAATGTACCAGTATATAACAAAAGGCTATATATTCTTAAATTGTTGGGTGCATATTTATTTCATTCTTGATCCAAATTTACTTATTTTTTTCTCATTTCTTAATAGTTTTGAAATGTATCATTGCATCATGCACATTAGGTGAGGTCCCTCGCACACATTGAATTATATTATTCTAATGTTCTATGTTCTTTATGATTTTTATCTGGTCCTTAGAAAAGTGTTAAATTTTACTACAAATTTATCTATGTCTTCTTTAAAATGCTCTCTGTTTTTGCTTTACATGTCTGAGGCATGTTATTAAGTACATGCAAATTTGTAATTGTTATGTCCTTAGCCAATAATTTTTATGTGAGGCATTATATTGTTTTCAATTGCTTAGTGAATTAACAATTGTATCATTATAATGTAATATGGTATAATTTATCAGCTGCTTAGTAAATTAAAATTTTGTCTTTACAATATGATGTGTAGATCTTTATCAATTGCTGTTACCTTTCTGTATATTATGTTTTAGTTTGTTCTTTCAGTTTGCCTGTAGATTTTTTAATGACTTTATACATTAGCAAAGTCATTTAGACAATCTTTAATATAATAATTGATACATTTGGTTTGAGTAATATGTATTAGTTTCTGAGTTCTATTCATCTCCCCTGTATTACCCTCCCACCAACTTCCCATTGCCTTTGGATTGATTTTGTTGTTGTTGTTGTTGTTGTTATGCCATTTTTCCTTTCATTAGTCAGGGAGTTATACACTCCTTAACTATATTTTTAATAATTATTCTGAAGATTAGTTTCTTTTTGGTGGTCACCCCATGGAGGCAGATGGGCCTCATCTCAAGTACATCAGGTATGAAGCCTGATAACAGTCTTCTTACCTTGAGAATTAACAGATAATTCATTACTCACCCTAGGGATTTCTGGGGAAAGCAAAACAAATTTAAACTAATCAGGAATGGAAAAACAAAGAAATAACAGCAGGTCAAGCTTTGTAGTGGCTAAGGGATGGGGCCAGAAAGTATTCACACATAAAGTTTAGGGCTGCAGTGCTCCATCTTCTCACCAATGCAAAGAACAACAATGGTATGCATGCCATGGGCTTCTGTATCTAAAATACCAGATGCACGGTGAGGGAGGGCAAAGTCTGGATTTTATCATGATATATTATTAAATCATATGCTTGTGTGGCATATCACACAAGTAAAGCACCATTTTATCTAATCATATTGAGAGTATATATTAATAGCATGACTTATGACTGTTAATGTTGACCTGACTACCTGGAAGTCTTTCCTTTTTCTGAAAGAGGTCACTATGTTCAGCCTATACTTAAAGGTTGAGGAATTATTCTCTCCTTCCATTAAGACAGACTACACGAATTATTATGAATTCTTCTGCATGAAATATTTGTCTTTTCTCCCCCATTTATTTATCTATTCCATCATATGCTTAAATCAGTATGGAGTTGTAAATATTTATTTTATACTTTGTGTTAATCCAATACTATTTTATTTATTTTGTGGCTCACATTTGTTCCAGTTTTAACACTGGGACTGCTTTCCTTTGGCTACTATGTTCCTTTCACATGCCTCCACCATTATGTTTGTTTACTTGGTTTTATGTCTTTTTGTTTTTTGGCACTATAAGATAATCCAGACTTATCTTAGATATTTGCTGCTCCATTCCTAGAATCAGTGCTTTTTCTAAGATGTCCCAGTTCCATGTATTGGAGAATAATATTAATAATATTATTATTTATTATTAATAATAATATTGCATACCAATATCTGACTACTATGTGTGATCATTGATACAGGTGTGTTCTACAGAGTTTTTATTTTATTTAATATTTTCAGTTTTATAGTTACTATATTTCATATTTTCAAATATGTTTTGTCCTTTTTAGTTCTCTATTCCATTTCCTGTCAATTTTTCTTTTATATCTGTGAACAGGAAAGGTACAATTACTTAAAAATTTGTGTCTGATAATCGTAATGTCTAGAGTCCCTTTGGAGATGTTATTGGATTTTGTCTGGATCCATTTTTTGTTAATATAACAGAATACCAGAGACTAGGTAATTTATTTGAACAAAGTATTTTTTTACAATTCTACAGACCAGGAAGTTCAAGTTCTAGGGACTGCATCAGGTGAAGGCCTTCTTGCTGCATCATAACATAGTAAATGACATGACACGGCAAAGGGTAAGGGCTTGCATATAAACTTTCTTTCCCTTTCTTATAAAGCTAGCAGTCTATGATGGGACTAATGGGACTGATGACCTTATCTAATTCAAATTACTTCCCAAAGTTCCTACCTTCCAATGCCATCAACATATGATTTTTAGGGATTAAAAGTCCAACACATGAACATTCAAGCCAGGGAAGATTTCTCTCTTTTTGTCTTGCTTCCTGTTTGATTATTTTTTATCATATGGGATATTATATTTGCAAAATTAGAACAGTAATTTGAGGTCAAGCAGTGTGTCATCTTTCTCCAAGCACAGCTAACAGTTGTGTATGTCAGATAACTAGGACACTAGAATGACAGTAATCCTTGACTAGATCAGCTCAAATATCCAAATTCAAGGCCTAGCAGAAAGAAAAACATGTCATTTGGGTGATTAAAATGACCCACTTCAGTCTTTGAAATCCTACAAAGATGTTTGGCTTTATAAAAATAAAAAAGAACAGACTTACAAGAAATAAAAAGTAAAATGATCAACAAGACATTGCTAAGAGATAGAACCCAACTCAGATATGACACAGAGGTTAGAAAAAATACATGTAAAAGTTTTAAGTAGTCATGATTAAAATGACAAATCACTAATGGCAAATTTTCATAATGAGCGTTTCAAAGAACTCATGAAGACACCGTAACTTATGTAAAAAGCTGTACATGTCTACCAAGAGCCAAGTGCACTAAAGCTAGGTCACTATCAATATACTCCTTGCATAAACACTATTCTGCCCTACTTGTCTCCCTCCAACCAACTCAAATGCTCTTTCAACCTCTACTTAGTATAACTTAAGTAAAAGTATAGCCTAAGGAAAAAAGAGGAAGAGCAGACTATGCCTTCTATGCCTTTCTTAATTTCAGAAAGCCCATCATGAAAGCCCTGGGAATAGAGAACACTCACTTTAACCCATGTCCATAGTGACTACTGCATATTTCCTGACATCTTAATTACTGGTAGGTGACCGATTTGTGACTCAATATAATCATAGGCATTTTTATTACTTGATGCTAACAACAGAAACTGGGGCCTCATCAATTTTTCATCCAGAGACTAGATAGATACATATATCAATAAATAATCTGGCCTTATATAATAAATTTGAAAGAATAGAAGAAAAATAAAAATTAAGTGAGAGACAAACACTAAGTTTTGTTGCTAGACGCATGATTGCAATTGTTTGTATGATGGCTATCCATCATACAAAGATTTCCAGATAGGCACTAAGAAAGTTGATGAAGAATATATTCTATAAAATTAGCTTGTCCCTACAATAGCAAACAACCAGTATGATCCTCACATGGCAAAAAAAAAAAAAAAAAAATCCCAATTATTTTGAGAATGGGACTACTTAACAAAGACTCATATCACATTTTTTTATTGTTTGGGATTCATTGAGGGTACAAAGAATTAGGTCACACTGATTGCATTTGTTAGATAAAGTCCCTCTTATAATTGTGTTCCACCCTAAAGAGGTGTTCCATATACCATGACCCCCGTCCTCTCCCATACCCTCTCCCTGCTTCCTCATTCCCCTACCCCACCCCTTGTATTAGCTCATCTACTGCCTTCATATTTTTATATTTTGTTTCTTAAATTATAATAATGAGATCTTAACACCTTAATATTTCAGCTGGTTGTATTTTACCATGTTGGCCATTTTAAATGGCCAACCATTAAAATCTATTGGCAAATATAAATATCAAATTTCTACAGCACAATATTTAGTCAAAATTCACATAAACAACAGTATGACAAACTAGTACTACATTCCTTCTGATATAATACACTGAAATTAAATAAATCAAATCATGAGGAACATCAGAAATACCCACATTATGAAACATTCTACCTAATAACTTGCCTGTTCCAAAAGTATTCCAGATAAAAGACAAATTTATTGGTCATGTCTCTTTAGTATTCATTATAACTACAACTTCCAAACTCAACAAAAGCCAAAATCACAAAGATAACTATTGTCCTGTGTGTGTGTATTCTATAAAATTACTGATAGCTCTAAGATATGGAATCCATCATATTCATTTGTACTTTCAACTTAAGCTTCCCTATTAAAAGAATTATAGTTATCTATTTACAGATTCTACCAAATTAAGTTGAGCTTCTTGATTTCTGTCATGCAGACATTTTACATTTCAATGTTAATTGCCATGTTAATTAAGTCTTTGTATTACATTATCATTCAAAGAGAAAAAAATGATTTACAGATTTTATTTAAAGCGAGTGGATAAATCATTTTCTGTGAAGGTAAACATCTACATTCCGGTAGCTCTAGTGTCATTTTCCAATATTGACTTCTCCTGGTTAGTCTGATACTATGAAGGAAAACATCTCAAGGTCAAAGCTTTAATGAAAGTATCTGCTGCATTACTTCAGAAAGTATAATAGGTTGCTTTTGAAGTTTAGGGATATCTTTGCAACATTAATATTTTGACATACTTCCTAAACTGGATGTAGTCAGCAAAAAAAGTAAAAAAAGAAGAAACAAACAAACAAACAAAAAAAACTCTACCTCATTTTTATTGGAAATTTTAATGAAGAAAGCTGAGCCATCTCCTGGAAGTTCAGTTCTCGGAAGTTGGGAATGGAATAATTCAGTTCTATGAGGTGTCAAAATCCAGGACTCTTACCCAGTGCTCCAAGAAATGACTTTGGCATCCCCCATTGGAAACATTTTACAAAATAGATTAAAAATTTCATTGCTAAACACTGAATCCTTTGTGGCTTCTCAGCTGAAAAGGGCTTGGATGAATTCCAAAATACTTGGTGACACTAGGAATGAACTGCAGCAGAAGGCTCGGCCCAGGTAACAGCCTAACACCTGAGCAAAGGACTAAGCAGTGTTTCAAAAAGGTAAAGTTCTGCATAGAAAAATGAGGGTGAAATCATAGCTATTTGGGGTTTTATAAAGTATTTCTTATGGCGTTTTCCTAAGCTAGTAAAAACAGGGCATTTTTAAATTTATATGAAATACTGTTTCTAAAAAGACATTGACTTCTATTGAAGAAACTTATTTCTAAGTAGAGCTGCAAATTTAGGCTCACAGAGAGTGAATATTGTATACTGACAAATATACAGGCAGTCCCCTGGTTACAGAAGAGATAGGTTCTGTAGGTTTGCACGTAAATTAGAGCAGGTACATTTGCCTATTATCTGTAATAGCCTCCCTTTGTAAGTTGTCTGTCATTTCGATGTTTGTAACTTGGGGATTGCCTGTATATATATTTTTAGGTAACTAGATTTGTAGGAAAAAGAAAGTTGAGGATATCAACTGTACATAGTATTCTGATGAAAGAGGATTCTATTTAGAAAACGTCAATGTAAGTTGCTCTTTAATAATTCAATAGGCATTTCAGTAGGCAAATTGTATACAACTGCTTTATGTTAATAGATAAGATGATACTTTAAAAGCTAAACTATACTTTAAAATAGAGCAGGTGCTAAAATTTTCAAAAGCATTCATATGTACAGTACGTGTGGATTGCCAGCAAAATGTTAAAAGTTATAGGGCTAAATTTTTTACAGACTTCCTTCCATAGTACAATTTATAGTTAAGTAGACTAAAGAGACTCCTGAAGACATTCTCTACTGATACCGGAGTTTCAGGTTCTTGGTTTCAGGGATTGGAAGAAGTAATCAACAGACCACAGGAGTAGTGGTAAGTCAGGATTTATTTACAGAAACAAAAATTACAACAACTACAAGAACCAAACCGCCTGGCAGAGAGGACCCAGGAGGGGAACAAGCTCTCTTGCTCCCTCTCCAAGGTCTAACAGAGGTCTGTATTTGAGCTTTCTCCTCAAGGGTTTATATAGTCCCAGGGGGTTGTTTTGCTGGAACTCTTAGGGGAGAGTCTTCCTCAGTTACAGCCAGCTGTCCAATGAAGGCTCAGGCCCTGGAAACTGACATGACATTGGCTAGTCAGAAGTGCACAAGGACGAGAAGGCAAGGCCCATCCATGAAATGGACTAGCCAGAAGAGCACAGGGGAAGAGACAACAAGGCCCCGTGTCTCCCTGGCAGGTGTCTCGCCCTTCCAGCAAGCTGGTTCCTCCATCTGCCACAGCATCAGCACTGCCAGGGCCAAGGCGGCTGGTTGTGGGGCTGCCTTGTCCTGCATCACTACAGTCTAAGTAGTTCTGGCCTTATAGTATTTTTTTATTATTATCTATCACAAACTTGAATTAGAAAAAATAGGTTTTTTTAAAAACCTAGTCATAATGATGCAGGACAAGGTGGAGCCATGACTGCCGCCTTAGCTCTGGCAGTATTGATGCTGCGGTGGGAGGACGAACCAGCTTGCTGGAAGGGCCGGATACCTGCCAGGGAGACACTGGGCCTTGCTATCACCTCCCCTTGCACTTCTGGCTGGTCAGTTTCATGGATACTGCCTTGCTGTCTCTTCATGTGAGTTTCCAGGGCCTGAGAGTTCAGGCACCTTGCTGCTGATTGGAAAACTAGCTGTAACTGATGAAGACCCACTCCCTAAAAGTCAACACTGAGTCCCAGCAAAACAACCCCTTGCAACTGTATAAACCCCTGAGAAGAGAGCTTGAGGACAGATCTGAAGAGGGAGCTGGAGAGCTTGTTCCCCTCCTGGATTCTCTCTGTCAGGATCAGGACTTTTGGTTTTTGTAAGTTTTTGTATTTGTTTCTGTGAATAAATCCTGTCTTACCAGTGATCTTTTGTCTTTCAATTCATTCTTTGAATCACGGAGACCAAGAACCTGAAAGACAGGTATCAGTAACACTGGAATGTTTTCTTATTTTGGTGGAGTGCATACGTATTAGACTAAGATACTTCATCCTCTTTTTCTAAACACATTTTTTTAAATTTTCAAATAAAGAAGTAATTTATATTCCAAACAAACAAGTTATTTAAGTAAAATGAAAACTTTAGATCATATATAGGCAACATAAATTTGATTTCAATAAAAATGTTAAGATTTTCCTTTAGCCTATATACATGCATAAAACAGATTCTGTATATCCTTAAAAAAATTAAACATGTTTTTTTTCTTTTCTTAAATATAATCTGTAACATTTAAGAAGTGTAATGGCATCTGGTACCCTGTGATTCTCACTAAGAATTTCCAATATTTATTCTCATTCCCCTTTTAGGAGTTAATTTAGGGAGAAAAACTTCCAAACTAATGCAAACATTCCTACGGAGTGTATGGGAATTCAAGGCAGTTTTACTACTCAAAAAAATGAAAAATAAAAACGTCAAAGAGAAGCTTCCCATGAGGCCCGAAGAATGCCAACAACAATGAAGCTGAAGCAGCTTTACAGATCCCTTTGCACTCACTTAGACTGAGTCAGGGAACATATTTAATCAAAAGGGATTGGGAAAGGATTATAAAGGATTGTGTTTACCTTACCCTGGGCATTGAATGTGCAGCTATGTGTAACGAGCCAGGGAACTCCAAGATGTAACTACGTATAAGATTGAAAATCAGGAAGGAGAGAGGTACAATACAACATTAAAGCCGGAAACCCCGTCTCTCTCCTGTGAACTTTAGAATTTTGGCTAGCTCAGCTGAACACAAGGGACCTATCCTATTGTTAGCAGCTCAGTAGACAGTGGGAAATTGTAGCTTATAGCTTTAAAGGTTAGTCTGTGCTCAAAAAAGACATATAAAGGCAGCGTGGATTCTGGCATTATTTATCATCTCTAGATGTAGTCACTACATAATGTCACTGACTTCTGTGTCAGTGGGGAACTCTCCGAAACCCTTTTCAGCAGGCCATCTACTGATAAAGCACAGCACCCTGACACCAAGCAAGAAAAGATGAATCACGTTGGTGTTTCTTTTTGTAAATCATTCACTTTCATAGAGAGTCTCTTCAGGAATTGAAGTGCTTGAAATTATGCAAGGATAAACGTCAACTCATACTATAAGGAAAAAATGTATAAATACAAGTATTTAAATGGATAAATTTAACCTGTGCGTTCAGTGAAACATGACAAATGGTAATATGTACTTGCATTTTTCATTTCTTTTACAAAGAGGTATTTTTAAATACAAATCAAGTTCCTGGCACATATATATCCAAATGAACAACTTTTTAAAACAAACGCAAGCGTTTACTATATGTTAAGCACTTTGTAATTTGCTGTGGAAGACCCAAGCCAAAAAAAGATTGACTTTACAGAAATTGTAAATGACAATAAATGTAGAGAAATGACACTGGAAATGACAATAAATGTAGAGAAATTACCTTCATATATATCAGAACATAAAACATTTTAAAATATACTATTAAAAATACAATAAAAGATTAAAGAAGGAAGAGAGAAATTCCAACCAAAAGTAATGAGTAAGATTGGGAAAGGTCCATGGAGGGACTGAGGTGTCAACAGGGAAGTTTTCCTCATGTTTTCTTGGTGTGGAATATTAAGTAAAATTTCCACAGGTAGATAGAGCTGTGAGAGCATTCTAGGTAAAGAGAATAGAATTAGTGAGTATGTGGTCTGGAATCAAATTCATAGTTTTAGGAACCCTCAAAGCATTCTAACTCTCTGGGTTGTGGATTTCAAACTGAGGTACAAGTAAGTTGGGAATGAGATGGACACTGACATTTAGCTCACACAACACCAGACCCAGCCCTTTCTTCCTCATCTACCTCCAGCACAGGAGTTAAAAAAACTACTGTTTTTTTTTTTTCTTTGAGACAAAGTCTCACTATGTTGCCCTCGGTAAAATGCTCTGGCATCACAGCTCACAGCAACCTCAAACTCTTGGGCAATTTTCTTGCCTCAGCCTCCCAAGTAGCTGGGACTACAGGTGCTCCCTACAATGCCTGGCTATTTTTTTGTTGTAGTTGTCATTGTCGTTTGGCTGGCCCGGGCTGTGTTCGAACCCACCACCTCCAGTATAAGTGGCTGGAACCCTAGCTTCTTGAGCTACAGGTGCCAAGCCTTGAAAAAGCCACTTATTATTTTGTGTATCCTCACTACCTGGTAAGTATAAGCCATGAAATATTGTTCTACTGATGCAGAAAAAATGATGTGATGCTACTGGCCTTCCTCTCCTTCATCCTGCCTGAGAATTCGGTTTTCTTTTTTAATACATTTCACTTGCATAATGTATACAAGTGAGTTCGTGTATTATCTCTACTGTATACAAGGTAAAGAAGAAGAACTGAATCCCATATACCTATCAGCCAGTTTGAGAAATACCAAATTCTCTCATAATTTTTAATATTGTTCTTTTTCTCTTATTGTAGGCTTTTCTCCAATGCCCAGTGATATCTCGTATTTAAAGGTAATGCCCTAGGGAGCCTTTCCTAGAAACCATTTCCTAGAAAAGGAAAAATGGTTTTCCTAAATTGTTTTATTACTGGGAAGATGTTTAAGGATTTCATCAGTGGACCACAAAAGTCCATTATCTGTGGGTCTATTCTCTTTAGCAATTCAGTTTCTCCAAAAAAGATTCTAATTTTCTGTTGAAGTTGTAAAGGCATCTTTCAGGCCTAGGGAAAGACCATGAAAATGAAGAGATCTCAGCCAGCACATTATTTAGCAGATTAGCTCCTCTGCTAATAATAATAATAATAAATAAATTGTTTAAGCTATTGTTCATCAGTATTCTGCTATTTCCTTCTGAATGTTTCAAACTGATACGTCAAATCATAAATAATCTGGGAATAAATAAAGTAAGAGTGAATTCTTAGGAAAAACTCCAAATATCCTCCAAACTACCATTTATTTCCACTGCAAATAAGTAACAACCCAATTCCTGGATGAGAAAAGCTACTAAAATTCAAAATTTTCCAATTTTGTCCCTGCAAAGGATAAAATGAACATAAAGAATCATTTCCAAATGTCAGGGTATCAAATAAGATGGCAGCAACACAAAATAGAAATTAGTGCATAATTTAAAAGGGAACCATTTGAAACACAAAGCTCTCCACTAGAAATTCACACCATCATGACTGGGTCATCTTGAAGCATGTGCAATAGGGAAAGTTTAAGAGGAAAAACATTCGTCAGCTTAGGGAGAGTACCGCTGGTACAGAATTATGAAAAAAAATATGACAACAGGCATATCTAGTCCTCAAGAGCAAGTTTTAAAGATCTTTCAGCTGTAGAAGGCCACAGATTCACACTATTTACACGACAGACCAACCAATATTATCTGCAAACAAAGATAAACATGCAAGAAGAAAACAAATGAGACTAATTTAATGGGAAATATTAGAATAATAAATTTTTTAAAGGAGAGCTTCATATGAAAAATATAGATAAACCATTTTGGAAGTCAATTTTTCTCCATAATCCCCAAACAAGGATAGCCAAGCATTTAGCAATGTCAAACAATAATAGCAAAATTATTAATTTAAGGAAATGGAGTTTCAATGGTTAAATAATAAGACATAGAAGGAAATTGAAAATATGTCAGGAAAGAAATGGAGAAGCAAAACAATACCATTTCTTAATCAAACAACCTATTAGAAACAGGAAGGAGTAAAATTGACAGCAGGCAATACCAAATCTGTTATGTGCAAAATAGAGCTGAGAAAATCACAGTCATACAAACAGAAATGATTAAAAAATGAATGATGAGAGGCAAAATGACATGTGTGGAAGACATAGCATAACACAGGGATCATTTATGTTCCTGAAAGGAAGACCAAGACAAATAAAACAAAGATAATTCAAATTAAAAGAGGAAGAAAGTTATTTTCTAAAATAAGGGAAGAGCTAACCTAAACAGAAGAGCTAGTTCAAATGTCCTAAGAAATTTAATAGAGCACTATCAAGAAACAAATTACTCAAATGACATTTCTGAAATTTAAAGAAAATTAGCAATAACAAAACTACACTCAACATTAATTTCCAGTCCCATGCATTATCTCATTGAAATAATTAATAAAAGGAGAAGAAAATCATATGAACTGAGTAGTATTTTTTTCCCATTTTACACGTGGCCAAATTTATTAAGCATGTGAGCAATGGATTTAAACACAGAGTCCACAACAATGACACTACAGAGGCTCTTAAATTCTATAAAATACTACAAACTAAATGTTTCATCTAATTTTCATCTGATTTTTCTCAGAAGTCTTTTTTAAATGAAATATACATAATTGAACAATTAACTTTGCAAACTCATCTAAGGAACTCCCCTTGGGAAGTTATGCGTTGACGCCAGCACCTAGTCCATCCTTGAAAGAAATTTTGGTATTCTTTATCTAGGAATGACCATCAGGGGTGTCATCGTATGAAGTCTGAAAATTTGGTGAACTTATCCTAGAAAAAGTGCTACATACCTCATTGCTGAATGTCACTACAGTTACCAGATGGCCAAGGGAAGTACTTAAAGGTGACTGTAATGTTCTTCAGTAATGGGGTATGTAGCACTTTTTCTAGGATGAGTTCATGAACTTAACTGTCTGACCTTGTATATTATTCTTAAGAAGACATTATCTGTTGTCTTCACCATGACAGATGTTCCCTAAAGCCCCAATTATCTTCAGGAGCCATCCACTCCTAGGTAGCCCATGTGATTCAGGAGAAGCTGATGCCATACCCAATTCTAAGAGTGGGCTTGTATTAGCTAAAATCAATCATAGGCATCTTGGCTCTTTCACCAGACATTGGTTACAGAATCTTGGCTTACATCAATCCATGCATATTATTTTCTGATGATGGTTACTGATGTGGGCACTTCACCTAATTTGGATCAATGAGATTGAATGAGAGGATGTTATGTTTTATGGTTTCTAGGATATAATTTTCTCTTACTTATACTGGAAGTAGACAAGGAAGTTCATTGCCATGCTTTCAGCTAACAGCCATCATTTAACCTTCAGAAAAGATAGTCTGAGGAAACAAAACAGAATGAACTATAATAACTTCATATCTATGAGGGAAGAACTGATAGACCATCAGATAGGTGGACCTAAATCCTAGAATTAACCTACTTCTAGACTTTGGGTTTTGTCAAATTAAAATGTTTGAGTCAAGACTTCTGGTATTTATTTGGCAAAGCTATTTGCATCAACACAAACATGTACACACATGCATAACTAAACCTACCTATACACACACACATGATATCCATGTTATTGAATATCAAAGATACCACAACCACCTGGGACTTTGGTTTAATCACCACTATACCCTATTGATTAAGAAAAATGAAAAAGATAACTTCTTCTTGCCTCATCTATGACAAACAGAAAACTAGATTTTTGTCAACTAGAAAAATAAGTGAGAAATATTAGTAAATAAATGAATTTCTTTTAAGATAGAAAGGCTTTGTGGGATGTCATTTCAGTAGAAGGTAAGGAGCAGGACTATATTTTCATTTTCATTTTTCTAGCCCCACCATTCTCGCACATTGCATATGGTGCTGAAACGTTAGCAGCCAATTTTGAGCTTCCTGAAGTTCTCTGAAATCCAGTCTTTAGATGGTTCCACTGCTTCTTTCTTGCTTTCAGTTATTGAAGTGAATTTGGAAATATTCCAGACCCCACAATAGGTAGGAAGAGCAGTCCATTTTGGTTTCAGCTTCCCATTTGATAAAAAGTATAAATTAACACAATAAATATATTGGTTGGAGACCTTGGTGTTAAGATTTGATGCATATGGCACCTCAACAATGGAACAACAATCTCTCATTTCCCTTTCTGACACCAATAGTTGTGCCAAAACTAATGTTGAAGGAGTGGCAGCAAGAAATGAGGTAATATTAGTTTAGGGAATTTCTACCTTATTAAAATTTTCAGATAGTTTGACCTAATGAAAATAGTATCCCTGTTCTAGAAATCTTTTGGTTAAAAATAATATATCTCTCCTTGTTTAAGAAACAAAGGACAGAGATGTTTAGTTTTGCTCCTGGCAAATTTGCACAAGAGAGTCTAGCTGGGATCATATCATGGATTGGCTGTACTGAAGATGTTAGTCCTAATTCTGAGAGCAATTATAAATAATCCACAACTCATGGGGCATGAAAGAGTGGATGAGTGGTCAAATATGAATCCTGGGAATTTACCTGATAGCAACCGGGCAGGCATTAGAAATAGAGGTCTTGGATTTTAAATAAAGACTTCTATATTGCCCCCCCTCCAAATTTAAAGCATTTTAACAACCAAGAATAAAAAATGTAGAAAATTTGGGTGTAAAAGTATTCTTCAACATTCTATACCAACAATGTAATAATTAAGTTGTAAAGTTAACACAAAGATATTTTCACAAATGTGAGGACTCAGAAATTCTATTCAGTAGGTACTCTTCCCTCAGAGCCCTATTTATTAATGTTCTCCAGTACTAACCCAGAGATACCCCAAAATAAAGAAGACACAAATGTGGGGATATATTATAGAGGACAAATAGGAAGCATTCAGTCTCTTCAAAAACAAAGAACTAAGTCTAAAAAGCTTTAGAAATTGTATGTATAAAACAGAATGTAGATTTCATAGTTCTTTGTTTTTTTAGATTTCAAAGTTCTTTAATAAAACACCAATGAAATGAAAATAACAAATAAAATTCATTGAGGCAAACATCACAAAAAAGATCACAAACATCTGGAAAGGCAACCGGAGGAGGATAGGTAAGGACACAACTTCTTTTTGATGCAGGACAATTGGCGCCCCAGCCAGCTTAGCAGAGCTGACGGACCTGCCGCCTCCACCTTGGCGGTGTTGGTGCTGCAGCAACCGGCTGAAGAACCAGCTGGCTGGATAATAGGCAAGGAGGGGGACCTCCAACCCCCACCGGAGGCTCCAATAGCCAAAAAGGCCGGACAACTGCCGAGGAGACACCTATGCCTTGGTATCTCCTTCACTTTACACTTAGTATTAAATTCAAAGCCCCATTTCCTATGCCTAGGTCAATTTCATGTGAATTTCCTAGGCCTCAATTCCATGAATGGACTCTGTCCATTCATTAATACATTCATTCACCTTGCCCCAGCGGAAGTGACTGTCTTCATTCATTGATACATTCATTCCCCTTGCCCCAGAAGAAGGATCTGTGTTCATTCATTTCCTGGCCAAGGAACCTATACACCTATATATACCCCTAGACTAAACACGGAGAGGGGGAAAGACGAGGAGAGAAAAGGAGAGAGCTTTTCTCTCCCCACTTGAGTTCTTTCTATCAGGAGTGTTAGTATTTTTTGTATTCTTTTCTGTAAATAAATTCTGTCTTACCACTGATCTGTGGTCCACGGATTTGTTCTTCAAATCACCAAGACCAAGAACCTGAAATTCCAGCATTATTTTGTCTTTTATATAAAGAATAAAACCTATTGCTTCAGATATGAAGTCAATAAATTAATAAGTATGGATTCAATTATATTATTTAAATTTACAAAAAAATGAATAAAACATGTTGTATATCTTTCAAATTATTATCACACTAAGAAACAAAAATGTTTCAAAAAATAAAAAACAGGACTATCCATTCAGTCTTTGAGTGGACATTTATGGAGCTACTACTATATCCATACCTTGTTTATAACAGTGAAAAAAATCAGCCATGTTCCTGTCCTTAGGGAACTTAGAAACTACTTTTGGAGTAAAATATTAAATCAATAATCACTGTTAATTAAAATCACTATCATAATCATTATTGATCATTATGATGCCAGAGTTTAAGGTTCTTGGTCTCTGGAATTAGAAGAAGGAATCTTCAAACCAATGGAGTAGTGGTAAGTCAAAATTTATTTACAGGAAACAAGAATTACAACTACAAGAAAAACCAAACCCCCAGGCAGAGAGGACCCAGGAGGAGAACAAGCTCTCCTGCTCCCTCTCCGAGGTCCAGCCGAGGTCTGTGTTTGAGCTGTCTGCTCAAGGGTTTATATAGTCCTGGGGATTGTTTTGCAGGAAGTCTTAGGGCCTGGGTCTTCTCAGTTACAGCCAGCTGTCCAATGAAGACTCAGGCCCTGGAAACTGACATGACATTGGCCAGTCAGAAGAGAAAAAGGAGGAGACAGCAAGGCACCTTCCATGAAATGGACTAGCCAGAAGAGCAGGGGGAGGAGACAGCAAGGCGCCAGTGTCTCCCCCACAGGTGTCCCGCCTTTCCAGCAAGCTGGTTCCTCCATCCGCCACAGCATCAGCACAGCCAGGGCCAAGGCAGCAGGTCGTAGGGCGGTCTTGTCCTGCATCAGTTGTAACAGTCACATAATGAAAGTAAAGTCGTGATGTGGCCTGGGGATAGGGACCAGCAGGGAGAAGAGAGCAGCGATTAGGCGGTGAAGAGGAGGAGCAGGGGTGTCAGTCTGCAGAAGCAGTTTGAATGGAAGTGCAGAAAAATGGATGGGGAAGAAATGGAAATAACATTTGCATAATAGGGAAAGTTCAGAAAACAAAGACAATAGTGTCATTAGATAAAGGGACAAGTACTTGTGGGAGATTGTGTTATTATTCCTAAGAACCAACTTTCCTCTTCCTGGAGGTTTTGTGCCCCAAGCTCCTCCCCTGAGCCTTGACGTTTCTCCACTGGGGAGGATCATTTCTGGCTCCAACGTCAGCCTTAGCCTTGAGACTTTCTCTGGTCAGTGGATTGGGGTGGGGTTGTAGAATGTACCACTCTGAGCAGAAGCTTGCCATGGGTTGCGAGACTTAGTTTGTGTGTGTATCTTTGACCCTAAAAATAGCACTTTAAAGGCAAGTATGGATCTGAAGACAAGGAGGTTCAAGGAGTTCAGGCTAGCCACAAAGTGTCTAAACTACTGATGAGATGGAACAGAAGAAAAAAAATGTGCATGTTGTATGCTGCTGAGATTTTGAAACTTTTTCAGTTTAAGCATAACCTAGCAAAAATTCCTATTTTGGCCAAAATATAAAATAAAACCATTCCTGACCCAAAGCACCATGGGTCATGATGATATACATATAGGTTTTCAGACACAGAGAGATACATACAGAAAATTATTTAACAAAGTGTTGTTTGTGGTAACACTATCTCTGAGTGTCAATTCTTTTGTTCCTTCCATTTTTAAAAATATTTTTTCTGGTATTTGTGAATATGTGAAAACTTTTTGAATTTTAAAATATCCCACTAAAAGAAAAATAAAATAAGAACAGTGATCTTAAAATATATTTCAATATAATCTACCTAAAGTAACAATATTATTATTCTATTTCTAATAGTTGCCAGGAAATGTGGAAAAGTTATCTTTATTGGAAAGATGTATGGACTATATCTCGTGAGAAATTAAAAACAGTGCTTCTACAAATTTGCCATGCATTTTAAAATTATGTGGAAAGCTTCATAAAACAGAAATTACCAAGTAGAAACCAGAGTTTCTGTTTGATTCTTTAGATAGAGAGAATGGCTCAATAGTTAGCATTTCAATTATTTCCCAGGTGATATGGATGATCCTAATCTAAGAACACACTTTGAAAACTAATATATTTAAAGGTTTGACACACAGATCTCTAGATAAGAACTTTATTATATTTTGGCTTTGTAATTTCAATTAATAGATTTTATTTATTTTACCAATGAAGTTCTTGAAAAACAGTGAATTATTTGCCTCTATTTTACTTGTATTTTATATTTTTGAGAATTAAAGCCTTTGAAATTTGCTTTCAATGAAATAACTTTTTTCCTACAAATGTATGTCCTACATATGTATAATACTGGAATAATTAGGAATCAAGGGACCCCACACATGCGCATGCGTGCACACACACACACTTCCTCCCTATCCATGGAAAAGTTACATTTCATAGATGATGTACTGATGTTATGGTTTTAAATAACTGTATCTACTACTATAATGGTTGTTTCCCTGTTCTTTTGATGTAAGATTTTTCTCCAAGTATTTAATATCCTTGACCTTGCTCATAATCAATTCACAAGTATTTTAATTTCAAAACTTTAGATTCTCTTATAACTTGGAAAGGCATCCTTCTTACAGTAATAACCAGAGAAAAAAATAAAGAAATTACTGTTTTACTTTGCAGACTATGATATTGTTGAATTCCATTCTTCTTTTAGTTTGAAAAGAATGAAAGAGGAACAAAACAAGAATTTGATAGGTTTTAATTGTTTCTAGTGTGTTTTTATTAAAGCCTAAGACAACACTGAAGCTTTGTTATACAGTGATATTTTTGAAGTCAAAATCCAGTATCCCATTAAAGCATTTTGCCAGAGGAAAATTTTGTTATAAAGTACATAAAATACTAGGGAAGCTGCCTTTGGTAGAACTTGACTTTCTGAAACATCTGAAACACAACTGCCTTTTATTAAATTGAAATGGAGACATCTGGGCAGGAGCCTTGCGGGGAAAGAACACTCAGCCTCTGAGCCAAAGCCATGCAACATTTCTTGTTATCACAGAATAGTTATCCTTTTAGCCAGCTAACAAGAGGAGCATTAATAGCCTTTGAAAGTTATCTGGTACAATTTGCCTTGAAGACAGTTATGTTAGCAAATCCACAGCTCTTCTAAGGAATAGTATAATTAAAACTGGAATTTTGAGAGGGTATTTGGGATTTGCAGCATGTTAGATTTAGAAAAACCTCATTAGGTTTTTATTTTCAAAGCTGGACAGTAAGTTTCTGTGCAATGAGAATGGAAAAGAAAATTTATCCTCTGATTGCATGGAACTTGATTATAGAGCAGAAAGTTTTCTCTATTACTTTGTTCTTTTTTTCAGTAATACATTTCCCCTGGCCCACTATGACTGGGGAGCAGTCTCAAGTATGCCTATTTGAGGTTAAAATTTCAAAATCTTCATTAATATTTTGCTTTTGCACCAGGAATGTTCATGCTACACTGCCTTCGCTAATTAAATTAATAGCTACAAATGCTTACCAAAGAGATTAACTCATATATTGCCTTCCCTAGAAAAACTGGTTGTTAGGCAATCCTGAGTAGAGGCTTGGCATCTAACTTCTTTTCTCTCAGGACAGAGATTGCTATGCATCCTTGACTAGGAGAATGAATGCAACAAATGCTTTCACTAAAAGCATTCACCTTCATCTTTACATCTCAATTGTTCCGTTTTAATTATTTTAATCACTTAGTGCACTCTAGTGTTTCAAGTCTATTTAATCAGAAGTATATTCCGTCTCATACTTTGTGGCCTGACTTCAATGTCTTATCTTATTCTTCGATTTTTTACAGGTATCAATTCTGTATTACATGTGGCTTTTCCACAAACAGGCATACTCAATGACTGCTAAAACCATTTCATATGATTAGTTACAATATATATATTTTTGCATATTACTTAAAACTATATATTGCCAAACTATTTGTCTGATACAACTCCTAGTTTCCCACACTACCCTGTTCTGTATTTTTGAAGATCGAATCCTTCATTATTTTTTCTCTCACTACTCTATCTCGAGACAGCACAGCCACTGAGTGTTCATACTAAAGATAGACATGGCAATTCTCTCATGCTCTGGGATGGACTTTCTGCTGCTAAATTTGCTACCAGCAAATTTGGTACTTGTGAAAGTTGGCCTTCACCCAAACTCGAATTAACGCTCTCTTCTCCTTGCAAATAGGTAGTTCTTCTAAACTTTAAACCAGATGGAAATGAACAATGAGTATTTGTATAATCAAGGTTATACAAACTGAGTAATGAATGCATATTTGTTAAAAGGATAGTATTTTGAAAAATACTTTTATCACAATACTTGCCTAGCTCCAGGAAGATCAGGGAAATCCTGTGCCGGCTGCACTTCCTTAAAGCAACTTAGACCTTGGTGAAAATAACTTATCTCATTAAACAACACCAACCAAAGCCCTGAGACAAAATATCTGGTTCATACCTACCTCATTCTGACGATATAACCTCTGCTCAGTCTGCTCTATTAAACTGTGTTCCGTTCCATTTGGTGGGTGTGAAGGTCCATCTGTGTGTGTGTGTGTGTACATGTGTATCTGTGTCTACCCATGCACTCACAGAGTACTGGGTGGGGAGGAAAATTAGCAGCAGCAGAATACCTGAAGGGCTCCACCGTAAAGTAATAAAGTGACTAGGGTTTGGAGGTATTGCCTGTAACACTGCATGGCTATTTCTTCAGCTAAGAGAATCTGTTAGATAAGATAGAGTTGTATTTATGCTCACATAACATACAAGGAAGAATAACTTGACTCCAATGACCCATCCATGGTCTGGATCCATTCTTACTTGTTCTGCTACATTCTAAGAATGATCCCTATTTTCATGGCAGATGTTAGGTCATCATGTGTGATATTCCTTCACACTGGACAGAAGGAAGAGTTCGAGTCAACTTTCTTTTAATCAAATAAAAGGAAAATTGCATACATCATTGCTCACAGCTGCAGTACTTAGTTGCAAGTGAGGGTATGAAATACAGTCTCCAGCAGAGAACTGTGTGCCCAGCTAAAAGTTTAATAATATAAAAGAAGGATAACATGGACTTGTGTGAATGTATCATTGAGAACTATCACAGAAGTGGACCATTTTTGGTAACTGTGAGACAAGGAGTTACAATAGAAATTAGAACTTGCCCAGTCGTGAGAAGAGATACGTTTGGAGAGGGAGTTAGAAAATCAGAGAAATGTTAAAGTCAACCTTCCTGAAGCCCTTTCACACGTAGACCAACAGGATAGTGAAGGTAAATTTGAGAAGCAAAGCATAGACCATTAAAGGTAGTTTGTTGATCTACAGAAAGCTGTTGAGCTGGCCCTGAGGGCCTATGGCCATGGTGGGGCAGAGGTAGCTGTTGGTCATCCGGGACAAGCTTCAACCTGCTGGGCAATTCTGTGTCTGCCTTTACCATACTTAACTAAAGACTGCTAGAGATCTCTGGCTGCTGTATCACATTTGCCTCCCAAATGTGTGCAATGTGTACTTTTGTCCAACACTAACCTAGGACCATAAAAAAAAAAAAAGAAGTGATTCTGGGACATGTAACCAAGCTGACAACCAAACCACCCATCTCAGGGAACCACTAGAAGCTGGCCACAGCGCTTTTATCAAGACTTTGCAGAACAGAGAACATAGCTTGGATATTGTTTTTTAAAATGAATTTCATCACTGCCAAACTTTTCATTATAAACAACTGTATTTTGTGTCCATGCTGAGTTTACCTGTTCATAACATTTTGGAGGAAAGATATACAAAGAATACAAAGAACTGAGTGGGAGAAACAGGAGAAGACAAGGAGGGAAGGGAAGAGAGGAAGCTGCCAGAGGGGTGGGTCCCGGAGGCCTGGTCTCTCGTCAAGTCCACTTGGATACTAGTTGCTTGGATAGGCAATAAACAGCCCTTTAAAAAATTCTAAGTGAACAAATTGACATCACTTAAGAGGTATCTCTTAAGTGTTTCACTTTTAAGTAAGTAATTCTTAAGAAGTTTTTTGACTTGGCTCGGCACCTGTGGCTCAACAGGCTAAGGCACCAGCCACGTACACCTGAGCTGGCGGGTTCAAATCCAGCCCAGACCCGCCAAACAACAATGACAGCTGCAACCAAAAAATGGCCGGGTGTTGTGGCAGGCGCCTGTAGTCCCAGCTACTTGGGAGGTGGAGGCAGGAGGCAGGAGACTTGCTCGAGCCCAGGAGTTGGAGGTTGCGGTGAGCTGTGATGCCACAACACTCTATCCAGGGTGACAGCTTGAGGCTCTGTCTCAAAAAAAAAAAAAAAAAAAGAAGTTTTTGACTTAAGAACATGTGGAAGGAATGAGACTGAGAGAGACACAAGATCCTTCTGGAATTGCTCATATTGTATGTGATATAATATGAAAAATGTTAGTAAATAAATGGAAGTTACTCCAAATGTCCTATATTGGCACAAATCACATAAAAGTAATTATGCTTAGGTGTGGTAGCATTATCTTCCTAATTAATAAAGGCAGGTAGAAGAGAGAGAAGATGCAAGCTTCAAAAGGCCATTATTGGTTTATCACCAAGTATTATCATTTTCCTTCATTCTATCTTAGACGTAGCATTAGTTTCAACTGCTTCCTGCCTTCTATAATGGAACAATGTCTAGATCAGTTATTCAGTACTTGACATTTCATGTTCTCACCATTTTGCTTCTGAGATAGTAAATCAAATTTCCTAGTTCTAATACTTTCCTGGCTTAGTTTATGCCTCACAGCATCTGTAGAGTATCTTTCCAAAAAAAAAAAAAAAAATTGCATCTTTTTTTAGAAGAGCAGCTTAAACCCAATTGTTAATCAATTGTTAATCTCTATTCCTCACCCTCAAATTTTCTAAAATGACATCAGGTAAATAAAAAAGTGTATAAATTCGGGTAGGGCCTGTGGCTCAAAGGAGTAGGTCACTGGCCCCATACGCTGGAGGTGGCAGATTCAGGCCCCACCCGGGCCAAAAACCACACACAAAAAAAAGTGTATAAATTCACCATAGAAAGTAAAACTTGTAAAGGCAATAATAGTTATGAATTGAAAATAAAATAATTGGTATAAGGCAAAAAATATCAATGTTGGCAAGTCAAAACTAAATGGGAAAAGATAGTTTACTTGGTTGTAAAGAGCAGAACAATATGCGGAGTGCAATAATTAGTCTAGTATTTATTGTTGCACGGCGCTACCTTGTACCCAGCATAATTAATTTAAAAATGTACCCCTAAGCCATATTATAATGAAGTAAGCAAGTACAATGGGTTAACAGAAAACCATAAAATCCTCTGGAGGAGGAGAGACTATAATTTACATATGATAATATTTAACAACATTATTAACTGCATAAATCTTCCTGAAAAAGAAAAACCAGATTAAAACAAAAATAGATTGCCAAAATGGCTGATACTTCTATCAATACTGAAACCTGGAGTGTATGACGAAATTGTCTTTGAAATTCTATCAGAAAGTGACTTCCTACCTCTGACACCATCCCAGGGAAAACCACAAAAAGAAGGACTTTCTCTTGCACAATTCTCAGAATACACTGGAGAATGGACCAAGTAACAAATGAAAACTCTGAGAAGAAAGAAGGCAGGGAATGCAGGAAACAACGGAATCCAAAGCAAGACAGAGGACAGAGGGAATCAGGTAGTCATGGTTTAAATTTGTACTGATGTAATTTTTAACAATACGTTTTTCATGCTCTAAGATGTCCTCATTTGCATGAGGAAAGATAAAGTTGCACCATGTATTTTGGTGTAAAGCTCAGTGACTCCACATTGGGGCATCAAGTCAGAGAGGCCTTTAGGAGGCCTTTAACATAATGTAGAAGAGCAAACAGGAACTGGTGTGTTCTACCTGTAAAAGGGAAGTTTTGCAATGTTTCTAATCTGAATGTGGGAAGCTGAATGTTACGTACAGATTCATTGCAAACAACAGCAAATTCCAAAAAAAAAAACATGCACTTGGAGTGGCTCAGCTGTACAAAGTCGTCCTATTAAGTGATTATTAATTTTTATAAAATTTAATTACAGTGAAAGGATGTGTGTGCCTTCTTACACACACATGTGTAAGAGAGGTTAATTTTCACATTCCTTTTCATGAAAATTTTAATAGCCATATTTAAAAATAGAAATCAGTAGCATAAATACATGATTTACAATTACTCAGGTAAATATTGAAAGAAGCAGATAAGAGAGCAGTCGTGGTTGATCCCAAGAAGTACGACTCTGTGAGGAGAAAAGGTGGGGCAATGAAACATTTTTTTATTATTGTTTTAAACTATGTATAGGGGATAAAGTATAATAAATATTAAGTTAAAAAACCTGACTTGTTTTCTATTGCCAAACAGTGATGTTTAATCTCCTTACCAAAATAATACAGAGTCATTAGAAATCTCTTTCCAACTTACTTCCATTACCTCAAATGCAGCCACATTCTTTGTCTTTACATCTGATTCTCTCTCTCATTCTCACACACACGCATTAATACATTTTAAAATATTTCTGGTATTTTTTACTTTCTCTCATGAACCCTATTTGTTTTCATGGACCCATCCTTTAATTAAACTATCTAGTTTACCAATAATGCTTCCCCACATATTTATTAAACACTCTTTAAGAATAAATTCAAATGTTATTCCCTCTTTTAGCTTATTCCCAATCTTAGAGGCAATTGGTTTCATATTACTCAATACACAAGTTTGGCTTATAGTTTATTTTGTTCATTTTTGCAATACTTTATAATTGTATATATTAAGGCAATGTGTAATTGTCTATTCCTGCTGTAACAATAGACCAAAAAATTAAGTGACCTTAACTACACACATTTATTCTCTTACACTGCTGGAGGACAGAAGTCCAAAATAAGTCTAACTGGGCTCAAGTCAAGGCTTGGGAAGAAAAGGTTCCTTCTCGAGGATTCCAGGGAATAAATCCATTCACCTGTCCTTCTTGGCTTCCAAAAGCTACCTGCAATTCTTGGTTAATGGCTTTGTGTTCCCTTTTCCTCTTCTGACTCTGATGTGACCCTCCTACCTTGTGATTATGTAAGGCCAACCGAGATAACCCGGAAGAATCTCCATGTCTCAATATTCTTAATTTAATCACAACTGCAAAGTCCCTTTCCCACATAAAATAGCATAATTCACAAGTTCTGGGGCTAAAGACAAAGACATCTTTGGGTAGCCATATTCTGTCCACCAAGGGTAGATCTAGACCTAATAATCAATATTTATTTAATGAGTAGCTAAGTTCTCATAGACTTTTAAAATGTGCAAATTGTTTTAATTTAAGAAAATATAGCATTTCAAAGTCCCTTTCACTTAGTTTCAACCTTAAAAGGAAATCATCTGTCAACATTGGACTTCTTCTAACATGCCCTGTTCTCCAAATTTATTGTAAATTTTCACACAGGAGTTTCTGAAACTTTAGACAGTTTCCTTCCAGTATAACTTTCTACATTTCTTTTTAAAAAATTTTTATTTGTGTATTTTAATGCGTAAAAGTGTATTAAAAACTTTTCTTTCTTTCTTTCTTTTTTTTTTTTTTTTTCAGAGACGAGGTCTGGTTCTGTCACCCAGGCGGGAGTGCAGTGGCACAATCTGAGCTCAAGGCAGCCTTGAACTCCTGGCCTCAAGCCGTCTTCTGGCTTCAGCCTCCCAAAGTGCTGAGATTACAGGCTTGAGCCACCACACCAGGCCACAGGTATGTTTATGACATAGATATTTTGCTTACTGGTGAAGTCTGAGCTTTCAGTTCCATCCAATAATGTGCACTGTAACCATTAAGTAATTAATTAATTCTTCATCCTTCTCCCCACTCTTTCCAGTCTCCAGTGTCTATTTTTCTGCATTCTGTTTCCATGTGTATACATTGTTTATCTTCCATTTATAAGTGAGAACTTGCAGTATTTGACTTTGTTTCTGAGTTATTTCACTTAATATAATGGACTCCAGTTCCATCTATGTTGCTGCAAAAGACACAATTTCATTCTTTTCAATGGCTGAATGGTATTCCATTGTGTGTGTGTATTTATACATATATATATATGTATTGTGTGCATTGAGATTGATCCCATATCTTTGCTATTGTGAACTTGATAACATTGTTGTGATAAACATGAAAGTACAACTATTTTTTTGATTTAATAATTTCTTTTCTTTTGAGTAGATACCCAGTAGTGGGATACCTGGATTGAATGGCAGTTCTGTTTTTAATTTTTTGAATCATCTTTATACTGTTTTCCTAGTGGTTGTACTAATTTAAATTCCTACAAATAATGTATAAATATTGCTTTTGCTTCACATTCTCAACAACATTTGTTACTTTTTGACTTTTTAATAATAATTGTTCTGACTAGTATAAGATGACATTTCATAGTGGTTTTAATTTTCATTTCCCTGATATCAATGAAGTTGAGTATTTTTCAGATGTTTGTTGACCATTTGTTTTCTTTTAAAAATGTCTATTCATGTATATTGCTCACTTTTTATAGGGTCATCTGGATTTTTTTGTTAAGTTTCCGATAAATTCTAGATATAATTCCATTGTTAAACATATAGTTTATAAATATTTTGCAACATTCTGCAGGTTGTCTGTTTACTCTGTTGATCATTTCTTTTGCTGTGCAGAAGTTTTATTTTAATTAGGTATTATTTAACTATTTTTATTTTTGTTGCTTGTGTTTTTAAGATCGTAGTCATGAATTCTTTAAAACTGTGGCCTTGGGACCACATGTGGCCTTCTGGATCCTTCACTGCAGAATGAATACAAATTTTACAGAACAAGTTCTTTTAATAAAGATATTTATTCTATGGAGTTTGGATTTGGTCAGGGGGCTGTGCATGGAGACATGGAGTCCATACGTGGCCTTGAGGCCACAGGTTTCCCACCCCTGATCCTAGATCAATGTTTACAAAAGTTTTCCCTAGGTTTTTTTTAGTATTTTTACAGTTTCAGATTGTACACTTAAGTGTTTAACCTACTCTGAGTTGCTTTGTGTGTATGATGAGAAGGGTCCAATGTCATTCTTTATGTCTACATAAACAATCCAATTTTCCCAGCACCATTTATTTAAAAGGCATTCTTTCCTCAGTGTATGTTTTTGTTAACTTTTTCAAACATCACTTGACTCTTGATATGTGGCTTTAGTTCTGTATTCTATATTTCCAGCTACTCAGGAAGCTGAAGCAGGAGTATCACTTGAGTTCAGGATTTTGAGGTTGCAGTTAACTGTAATGATGCCAGTACACTGTAGCCTTGGAAACAGAGTGAGAACCTGTCTCAAGGTTAAAAAAAAAGAAAAGAAAAGAAAAGAAAATTGAAAATTACATAGTACTGGAACTCCTAGTCAGAGTAATTAAGCAACAGAAAGAAATGAAAGGCATCTAAATTGTAAAAGAAGAAGTAAGATTTGCCCTATTTGCAGAGACATAGTCTTATATTTAGGAATTTCTAAAGACTCCACCAAAACACTGTTTGAGCTAATAGCTAAACTCATTAAACGTATAGAATACAACATCAGCATACAAAAATCAGTAATGTTTCTATATACTAACTACAATCTATCTGAAAAAGAAATCAAGAAAACAGTTCCATTTACAAAAGTTACAAAAATTAAGACACCTAGGATTAAATTTAATCAAGAAGATGAAAACTCTCTACAATAAAAACCATAAAACATAGGTAAAAGAAATTGAAGATGATGCAAATAAAAGGAAGGATATCCCATGTTCATGGAATGGGAGAATTAATATTGTTAAAATGTCCATGCTACCAAAAACAATCTCAAGAATGAATGTTAACTTTACCAAAATACCAATGACATTTTCACAGGGAAAAAATTATAAAATTCACATAGAACCATAGAAGACCTCAAATAGCCAACGTAATCTTAAGTAAAAAGAGAAAGCTGAAACCATCACAATATCTAATTTCAAAATATACTACAAAGCTATAGTAACCAAGAAAACATGGCACAGACACATAGACCAGTGGAACAGAATGGAGAAATCAGAAATAATTCTACATATATATGATCTATTGATTCCAATAATGGTGCCAAGAATGGGTAAATGAGTCTTTTTAATAAATATGGTTGAGATAATTGGATATCCACAAGAAAAGAATGAAATTAGACACTTATCTCACACTATATACAAAATTTAACTAAAAATGGACTAAAGACTTAAGTGTAAGAACTGAAAATATGAAACTACTAAAAGAAAACATAGAGAAAAGCTCTATGACATTGGTCTTGGCAATGTGCTTTATTCTTGTTTTTTTGTTTTTTTTTTTTGTTTGTTTGTTATTTAATATGACCTCCAAACCCAGGTAACAAAAACAAAAATAGATAAATGGATTATATCAAACTATAAAGCTTCTGCACAGCAAGAAGAGATAGCCTACACAAATAAAGAAAAGAACATATTTGCAAACTATATATCTGATGAGGAGTTAATGTCCAAAATAAGATGAAATGCAAACAACGCACTAACAAGAAAACTAATAAATCAATTCAAAAAGTGGAAAAATATTTGAATATATATTTCTCAAAATAAGACATAACAGGTAGGTGAATAAATGCTCAGCATCATGAATCACCAGGGACATGCAAATCAAAACCATGATGAGATACCTCATTCCTGCTGGAATGGATAATATCAAAAGATAAAATATAACAAGTGTTAGTATTGATGTGGAGAAAAGGGAATGCTTGCACATGTCACTGGAAATGGAAATGAGTATAGTCCTTACAGAAAACAGTATGAAGAGTCCTCAAAAAATTAAAAATAAAACTATCACATTATCTGGCAATCCCACTACTAGTTACCTATCCAAAGGAAATGAAATCCATATCTCATGAGATATATGTGCTCCCATGTCTATTGCAGCACTATTTACAACAGCCAAGATACAGAATCCACCTAAATGCCTATGAATGAAAGAGACATACGTATCTGGATACTTTCTGGAAATGCACACAGACACACAATGGAATGCTATTCAGTCCTAAAAAGGGAAATCATGCCAATATGACAGCTTGGATGAACTTGGAAGACCATATGTTTAGTGAAATGAAACAGGCCCAGAACAATAAATACTGTCACTCGTATTTGAAATATAAAAAATTTGGTATCATAGAAGTAGAGGGTAAAATGGGAGTGACTAGAGGTCAAAACTCTTGAAGTACTGGGGATTTGGAGTGTTTTTCAAACAATGTAAAATTGCAATTAAACAAGAGGAGTAAGTTCAAGAGATCTGTTATATAGCACGCTGACCATGACTATGAAAATATATTATATTCTTGAAAAATATTGAAAACTGCTTTCACCACAAAAACGAAAACTGTGAGTTAATGCATATGTTAACTAAATAGACTTAACCATTCCGGGGATATACAAAGGGTGACTAAAAATGTGTACACATTTTAGGAAAGGAAAAAGCTGTACTAAAATTGTAACACTAATGATACATTTGATTTCTGCAATAAGATATGCTCAAATGTGACATGTATTCATCTTTTGTTATAGGTATATGTTGAGCATTATGATTTTAATACAATTTTTCTTTTCTTAAAATGTGTATACATTTTTGGATACCTGCTGTATGTACTTCAAAACACTGTGCTGTCAATGATATATGAAATTTATCTGTTAATTAAAAAAAGTAAAACTATTTATTTTCAAAATTATTTCTTCTCATAGTTTAAAACATATTCTATATTTTTCCAAAAAAAAGGGGTATTGGCAAAGGGTTTTTTGTTGTACATTCACGTGGCTGAATATTAAGCAATCACTTAAATAAATAATTAGCATAGTTGTATTTCTTACCATAGAACATTTCTGTAATACAAAATTAGGATGAGAATTGTACTAAAAGGCATGTGTTATAGTTTTAATATTTAAATCTTCTATAAAAGGTTTCATGACTTTTAATACCAACAGTATAATTGCTCCTGATCTATGGCTTTATTTGTGACCTCTTCACAGAAATCATACTGATATTTTCAACCACCTACTTAACATTTCAACGTGAATGCGTCAGAGGCCTTTAGTTTACTCTAACATATTCCAAGCTCTTACTATCTCAAAAAATGGCATCACGATATGCAATTGCTTGAGCCATGAACATAGGATTCCTTCCCCTGCTTTTAACTTTTTATTCATTTTTCAATCCTGCCAATAATTAAATTTCAATTATATTCATTTCTCTTCATTTCCATAATGAAATGAAGCCTCACCAAAGCTTGGAGGAAGCTGTTATTATTTTTCCCTTGACAAAGATGAGATCCAGCTCTTTGTCTCTCTTCTTCATTCATTTCCCTTCTACCACACTTCCTCGTCAGAACCCAGAGTGATCTTTTCAAACGTTCTTTAGATTACTATACCACTTGCTCTCTTGGCATAAAATCTTACACTTCCCATATTACAAACTTCTTGTCTAGATTTGCAAAGCCCCACAAGATCTTGCCATGCTTATTTTTATAAAATGATCTCAAAATACTCTTACATTTGCTTTCTATGTTTTAGCCATACCAGTTATTCTTTCTGGTCTTTGTGCCAAATTCCTGCTGGTCCTCAGGCCTTTATTTCATTCTTTTACTATTGAGGCTGAATTTGTGAATCAATGTCCTACTTTGGATATCAAAGTTCTCCATGTTTGGGTGTCTCAAAGAATCCCACAAAACCTGAATGTTATGTGACCTATCTGTTATTTTTCTTTTAATTGTAGAGGGAGCTGCCTAAGTAGAATATGTGGAAGTTTGTTTGTTTGTTTTTTAACTCATATCATCTTTGTAATTGGCCTCAGAGGTAGAATATCATCTCATTGAATATACATCCTAAATCACACTTCAATGAGCACACCCACAATATGACTGCTCTAGATGAGGTATCTGAAAACTGACTGATAAAAGCTAATGACGGGAGTCATAAAGCACAAAGGAAAATTTATAATTCAAAAATTCTTGACTTGAGCTCTATTATTAGATTTTAGGTGATTCTTAAATTTTAAGCAATCACTCTTAGATCTTAAACAAAATACGCATATCAACATTTTTTAAGGGACATACTATTAACGTCTATCACATATACAAATAGGCCTGAAATACCAATGAACATTAAACAAAATTCCTATTGCTGTAGGAAAATAATATTAGAGAAAAATATATAGAAAGACAAAATCTAAAATATAGTTTCTTCCCTTTATAACTATATATATGACTGTGCATTTTATTAGCAATCATATACATGAGTTTGCAAATTTATATATGGTAAGAAAGATAATGGCATCATTTTTTTCAAATATTTAGTTCTTTGACAAACAATAGGACTCCCGCAATCTCAAAAGTATTTCTCTTAAATGCAGCAAGCTCATTGTATTACAGTAAGTTTATTGCTCACTCACAAATTCTTTTTCGTGTTGTTATTGATATGATTATTACCACCCTCCCATAGCATACAAACGTGAGATGTTATTCATAGAAATTTTAAGATCTAAGTTTATTATGCTATTTCTCAGACAAATATGCAAAAATAAAATATAATTGCTACTGATTCAAAGTCTTTTCCTATGCAAAAATTCATGTTTATTGAAAATTATAATGCAAATTTAAGTTATGCAGCTCCACATTGTGCTTCTTTAGTAACTGAGTACTTTTTTTGTTTTTAGCTATAAATGTCTACATAAATTAGAATAATTTCTCTATATTTTATCCATAAATGGCTCCATAAAGTATGAATAATGTTTTTAATGTAATATTATAATGTTAGTACAAAAAAGAATCCAAGCGAATCCTTATAAAAGTAAAGAAAATAACTGCCAGAGCATTAGCGGCAGCCTCTTTTTCTGGTATTGCCTGAATACCATTTCTGACTCCCCAGCAATGCATTTCTAAGTAGTCTAAAGTTACTCCTGTCTGTTCAAAGTACTTAAATTTTTCTACTAGGCTCTATCTTCTATTCCTTTCATTAATCTTTTGTCCTTTGTCATCCTCTTCTTGAATTCTCACAACGGTTTCACAATCTTGACAGAAGAATTCTAAAGTTGTTTATAGGTTTGTATCTTTGTTGAATTTACAAAGGAGTTAGTTCAAAGTGCAGAGATACAACGCAGAGAAAAACTGTCCGAGGAGTATATCTGCCATAGAAAAGTTAAACTCCTAAAGTAACTCCCTTAAATGGAAAAGTAAATGCACAAATCAGAAATCAATGTGAGAAATTAGTTCATATTTAATCATTTCTAGCAAATTTTTGAAGAGGTTATTTTAATGAATTTTATTTGTAAACGTTTAGAATTCATGTTTCTTGATCTGGTGAGGCACCTGCCAATTTTCAGAATATCCAGCTGATCTCTGGAGATAAATTTCCAGTCTCATAAATGAAGCTACTAAGTTAAGTCATAAATTATAATTGAGGTTCAAAGTAGTCATGATGCTCCTTGAATTAGAACAAAAGTGAGGATTTTCAGGAGCTAAAAAAAATAAATCTGAATTTATGACTTCCATTTCGACTGATCAAATAAAAAGTTGATTTTGATTTCAGATATACTGTAAATACTACTCCAATTTAGACATGACCTACATTGAAATTTTCTTTCTCCACAACCTCTTTCTGCCTTGCAATTCTTACAAAACCTGGTGATTTCCAGCGGTTCAGTCATCCAGGAGAAAAAAATTGAGTTCTCCCTGTTTCTCTCTTCCCCTATGTCCCCACCGATAAATTACCAATATTTCCTTATTCCTTTCATATATCACAGCTCATCCTCCTTTGGCCACCTAACTGACGTTGCCTCAACTGATAATCTTATATCCCTGAAGGAATGTTTTTATTAGCTTTTTATTTGTTTATTGTTTTGTTTTCCTGTTCCCATATTTTAAAACTTCCTACAAGATACACTTCACTGCCAAATGGAGTAATTTAAGATACCTAAGATGCACCTAATGGTATCTCCACAAGAAAAACATTCAATCTAGCTTTCTATTTTTTCGGCCACCAAAAACAAATAACAAAAATCTGTAACTCATGTGTGTGCCACACACTGTACCGGCTCTAGAGATTAAAAAATATGAAGACAGCCTGCCTGCCTCAAGGTAACCACAGTCCGATAGCTTTCCATTGTCAATGGCCCATAGTCAAGTTCCTGTCAAGTATGTAACAGTCTTTAGAATCTGGTCATTTTTCCTTTTTTTTTTTTTTTTTTTTTTTTTTGGTGACAGAGTCTCCCTCTGCTGACCAGGCGGCTAGCTCACAGGAACTTCAGACTCCTGGGCTTTAGCTGTCCTCCTACCTCAGCCTTCCAGAGGTGCATCACCACACCTGGTTAATTTTTTAGTTTTGACAACAGAATACCACAGCGTAGGTGTCTATTTTAGTAGAAAGAGGTTGTGTCAGTTTGCTTAGGCTGGTCTTGAACTCCTGAGCTCAAGAAATACGCCTGCCTTGACTTCCCAGAGTGCTGGGATTACAGGCATGAGCCACCGCACCCAGCCTCATTTTTCCCTCTTAAAAATAATCTTTATACTCACTGCAATGAAAGAAACATTGATTTATTTGTGCTTCAGGGAACACACATTGCTATTTGCTCATTTATTTCTTCTTAAAATATTTTCTTTATCCCAGATGCCTTCACCATGTTCTGGACTGTGTAATTACCATTCTTCCTTCATAATGTATACTGCTCTATAAAGCTTTTCCTAACTTTGTCTTTCTTAAATACATAATTCTTGTGTACTACGTCCATTTCTTACGCATAGTTTTTGTTGTATTTGGCAAAATAGTATTGTTTGTTCTTTTTTCATGTCACCCTTCCCTGCTAGATAGGGAAAAATTAGCTTTTTAGGAGTAGAAATAGTGTCTTATATTTGTATTTCCAGTTCTTACAGTACTTAACAAACAACCTAGATTAATATTGCCCATAAATACATGGATAAACATTGTTAAACTGATTTATTGTACTAAGTTCTAATTCCACTCCACTTAATTATGTTCAGTTTATCAAATACTCACAGAAAGCTTCTAATATGCTCAGAGATGTATTAATTGTTCCTTGCAGCAGAGACAGATGGCAGCACACATAGTCCTTTCCTACCTTCTATCTGGCCAGAGAGAGCATGCTGAAAGTTTTAATGAATTAATAATTCATGGAAATTCAAACTTCTTAAAGACATAGTACCATATGGAAAAGGTTTTATTGGAAAAGAAACTTTGGGCCAGGAGCAGTAGCTTATACCTGCAATCTTAACACTATAAGAGATTGCTTAAGCTCAGGAGTTAAAGACCAGCCTGAACAAGAGTGAGACCTTTCCCTACTGAAAATAGAAAAATTAGCTGGACACTGTGGCACAAGCCTATAGTCCCAGCTGCTCAGGAGGCTGAGGCAGGAGGGTCATTTGAGCCCAGGAATTTGAAGTTGCTATGAGTTATGATAACACCACTGTACTCTAGCCCACACAACAGTGAAAGACTGTCTCAAAAAAAAAAAAAAGAAAGAAAGAAAAGAAAAAGGAAAAAAAAAGAAGAAAAAAACAAATAAATATATCATTTAACTTACAAATACATTTGCCTCTTATTTTTTAATCCGGCACCACAGAGACAAATTATGAAAGCCTATGAACAAGATGAATGTATAGTACCTAGATCAAAATCAAAGGAAGTAGTTACAGAATTCTTGGGAAGTCTTATTATTTATTCCAAACCTATTCTTTGGCAACAACTATGGCAGCATTGTTACTTTTCTCAAAACTTTACTAGTGTGTGAGACTTTGGGGAGTATCTTCCTGGACTTCTAGTCTCCCAGGTTTCCCAAGTCAGCGGAGCATGTGCCGAGCCTTCAGATCATCAGCTCTTTCGAAGTGGAGCAAGGGCATGTTTCTTGGCACTATTACTGGGCCTGACCCTGGTTCTTTTTTCTTCCAATAACCAGGACTTACCTGCCACGTACATAGTGACAGAAACCTCGTTTCCTCTTCACCAGAACATCATCTTCTTTAGTATCCTCAAAAGATTAAAGTCTTCACTCGTACCAGGGCTCATCTTCTTACTTCTCTTTCACATACCCACTCTGTTATACCACCTCCTAGCACTCTTTGTTACCTTCTAGTATTATTGGGCTGGTGCAGTCATTTCCTTCAAAGATTACATGGATTTCCTCCAGGGCCCTACTGCGTATGGCTGAGAAGTAACGATTGCTATTTGGAGTCAATGTTATTGCTAATCAGAGAGTTAGAGATCCTTATTTTTTTTAATCTCTAGATTTATTCTACATTTTGTGACAGTCAAATTAGATTCTAGCCTCAATGGCACTGCTCTTCTTAGAAAGAGTGTAGTGTCTAGTGGATTTTAAATGTTGAGAGAAAGTTCATCAGAATACTGTGAAACACTTTTCCTCAAGCTGAATTTGGACACAGGGTAAAGTCAATGTCAAATGTCTATTTTTTCACAAACTTCATTCAAAACTTGGACAGGATTGTAGATTGTGGAAAGAGGTGACAGGAGGGCAAGGGATGCTTAAAGCACCTCTCTTTCCACAATCTACAATCCTGGATGGATTTATGGCTGGATAAGTTTAAGGCTTCTTGCACCCAAGGACCTCTCAGCCACATGTTAACAAAGGATTAAGCAGTGCTGAATTTCAGAACAGATTGTTATTCACCCTACTATAAAAGGGCTGCAAGCCAAATGGAATGAAAAGATGCGTGCCCAAAATGCAAAAAAATTCTGTATATCCACAGAAGTAAAGTGACTTGAATATGTAGATATTGCAAACTAGTATTCTTAATGCCTTTGAGACACAAAAGACTCCCTAAGAAGTCACTAAAATAACTCTCCTCAGGAGGCTTGGCCTGAAGAAAACGCAGTGGGAAGAAGGCCTGGCTTTTTCCTTTCAAATAATCCAGATAGATGTGGATCTTAAAAATAAGGCAAAACAATAATTACACTTAAACAAATTGCCTGCTAAATATCTATGTTATAGCCAGACCTGTTTGGGGTCATGCTGTAACCATCAGAACAGAGTTCATGGGAACACTGGCCTCCCTCAGTCTCCCGCTGCCTAGTCAGTTAATTATAACTAAAGTGATTGTGTGACCTAGTTTAGCCAGAACAAGCCCAATTTATTTCAGTTACCCTGGCATAACAAAGCCATCTTTCTTTTTCAAAAGTGTTACAGTTTGGGTAATAGATGATATAATCCCTCCAATTGTAACATACATCCAAACTTATAAACTTTGTGACACACGGGGTATCAGCCAACGCCCCTTGATTTGTTCTGGCATGTCAATGTCAAGCTTTCATTAGCACTCATGAAGGACAACATTGCAATTAGAGGAAAGATGTATTAATGTTTTTTAATATACAATAATTACAATATTCAAAACTCTCTGTGTATTTTAATAAGCCAGAACTCAACCTCTCATTAATTGTTGAGCCAAAATTTTCCTGTATTTGGTTTAAGCAGATAATATGCTAAGCTATGAATGCACAAAGATTTAGGCACAGAACCTCCCCCTGGAGGAATTCTTTCTAGTAAGAAGAGAACGCTAAGGAAGTAGGTAATTATTTATAGTATCCTTGCTATGATTAAAGTCTGCAAAATTTGCTAGAAATTGGAATACCAGAAAAGAGACACTTATTTCATTATGAGGATGAAGTAAGGGTTATAGTGAAAGCTTTCCAAGGGAAACAACCTTGAGGAGAAAAGATAAGCAGGTAAGCATATAAAGAGAAGGGAGCCAGGACAGACATTCCAGGCAAAATGATGAGCTGAGAAGGAAGAGTAGGAATGAGTAGGAACTACCAGAGGAGCTACTTGTGAGGAGCCAGGAACAGAGCAGAAGAGGTAAGCAAAGTGCAGATAGTGAACATTGAAATGAAGTGTGTCCTTTGATTACCAGCAACACAACCAACTACTTAAGCAACAACAACGCAACTAGTTAGAATCTCATGCAATCCCTCCCAGGATCCAGGTAAAAGCTGAAAACCTAATTCCCAGAAAGAATTTATAAAACAAAAGGTGAAAGGATTTAATCAGAGATACAGTGTAGGTAGAAATGAACAATAGTCTGGGATCCTGGATTTAATAGCTCCAATTGCTCCTTTTTCTTCTGTATTTCCCTCAAAATTTTAATTCCCGAAAGTAGAAAGTGATTTGGCTACTATGAGTGACAGAGTCAACCTAGCTCCCAAGAAAGTAGAAAGCTGCATGCATTGTAGGACAGATGCTCACAAAGTAAAGCCAAGTCCCCATCGCCAGCCCCGTGAGCATTAATGTTGGTCCTGTGAAAACCACAGATTCTGTCCTTTGGGATTTTTTTATCTCACAGTATTTGAGTCCCAGCAAGACAGTCTTCATTGTGGAAGAGGCAAATCACAGGACAAAAACCAACATGCTGTTACCAGGCAAGTGAAGATTGATGTTGTTGCTATAAAAACACCAAAGATTCCCTCCTCTGTGGATACACTGCGAAGTTGGGATTTCTACCCTGTGGGATTTGGGAAATAAGGAGGTTCATGGCACCTTTGTGTTTTAGAAAAATCCCTGTAATGGCAAAGTAGAAATAGCGTGTCCGTTGTCAAGACTCAAGCAAGGACCAACCAACATGGCTGGCAGATTTCTTAATGTATAAGAAGTACATGTAAATGTATTCTCATGGATGGGATCCAAATTCCTCATACATAGACATTATCTTGAAGGTAATTAATTTCTTCAGATAAAATAAGTTGCTGTATAATATGTGGATTATACACATATATGCATATACTTTCGAGTTTTGAGATACACAAAAATTAAGAAATGAAAAATCTGCGTGAAGAGAAACAAATGAAGCCCTCTCAGTGACACGGACAAGCTGAGCAAGTTGAAACGTGCACGGACGAACAGAAAAGACACTGTTGACTGTGTTGTTGGAAGTGAAAAATAATGGACCATAACACATTCTGTCTCAAAACGTTCACAGTGACCTACCTATGTGTGTGTATTTCCTATTTCCTTGTAATGAGCCTCTGCTGTTGGAGATCATGAACAACGTTTTCAAGTGTTACATATAATTAATAACATGAAAGACAGACAGAAGGCAACAGACAACATGATAAAACACTGCCTAAAATTAGTCTTACAAAAAACAATTTTGTCATCTACTGATCAAACTCGAGCTGCATTTGAAAGAATTGTAAACTGAGAAGAAAAGAGATGTAATTAAAGCTGAGGTATCAAATGTTAAAGTTTTCGTGGTTATGATAATGAGTCACAGGTACTGTACGACCTTCTGATTTAAAGCAAAAGTGAAACTGCAAGTTATTCGGATTACAAATTACATTTTGATGGGCAGTCTGATAAAAAAGAAAAACGTTTTACTGTGTCATAAAAAAATAAATAAGTTCAAATTCCTGCAAGGTACAAACTGAAAGTTTACAGAGTTGGACAAAACATTCTTCATGGTTGTCCAGTCCAATTGCACAGTCATTCAAAATGAATTTTGATACCTCGAACTAAGGCAAGTTGTGACCACTATTCCCCATATTTTTCCTTTGTTCCTAACACTTCTTTGATAGGATAGCCTATGTTTTATCCCTTCATTTTATTTTGAAGTTAAAAGTGATTAAGGTTATAATATGGCAATAGATTAAAATCAAATACATCTTAAATTTCATATTAATGATGTATCTGTTTCAGCAGATAAATGGCCTATACTTGAGTAATCTTATTTAATAAATGTTCTAAAGTTACTAGCTTTTGCTAGCTGTTTCTTTCATCATTTATTTATATAGAGATATATAGATATACACACATACATGTTTTTATATTTCCAGTAGCTTCTTTCCTACTTGAAAGTTTCTGTTTACAAAACCGTTGAGTTTTTTTGAGAACCAATAACAAGTTAAGATTGAATTATGTATCAAATTATTTCAAATAAGCTCATTGAAGGGAGAGGGAAAGGAGAAATAGCTAAAAAGTGTCATTGTAAAAATAAAAACATGACCATAATTATTTGTATAACAGGTATCTCAGGCCCATGCATATAAATAAACCATGCTCGGAGTCGCTCCATGTAGCACGCTGCTGACCTGCTCTTCCACGTTAGACCCCAAATCTCGACTACAGTTGTTGGGTGCAATCCATTTAGCCTACACATGGATCCTTAAAAATATCTGTGTCTCTGTAAACTACCATAAGAATAAGTTGAACATCCCAACCCATGAAATGAGAACTGTCTATTTTACTTATTAAAGATGTAATTGTACAGAAGAAACTGTAAAAACGCTTGTCTGGAGGTGATTATGAGTTTCTGTTTTGAATTGCTTCTACTGCTGCTTCTCCTTATGCTGTCTCCTTTTTAGTCACATGTAATAACTGTTTCAGACTTCTCTAATCTTAGTTCTTTCACATATACATATTAAAGGTTTGTAATGGTTTAGTTTTCAATTTCTTAAACTTTGTCTTAAAAACTTCTCTTAATTTCATTGGTAAAGGATACTTTCTTTTGCTACACCAGAAAATGTCCATCTGTACAATGCCTATGACTGTTTGCTTTTGATATAAGATAATTTTCTTTTTCTTTGTTACCAATGGGGTAATCCACCCTTCCCCACCTGCCACAGATCTACATGTTTGAAATGCAGAACTACAATGTTGTCTGAATAATAACCTTTCTTTAATAATAGGTGAATAAATAATAAGCATTTAACAATATTTAATAAGTTTCCTTGGAGACTGGGAGGCTGAAGCTCCAGAAAAATGGTAAGTATAAAATAATAGTATAAAAGCTTGGCATCAAGAAAAATTGCTCTTGAAAGGAGCAATGAAACATGAAAAGGAAGAGATTTTAGTGATTGCAAGTTTTAAGAAAAGTGGAGATACAGAGAGAAAGACTATGCAGTTTGAAACCATTTGTATAAATTTTGGAAAGAAGCCTCCCTTACTGTATGAGTTTCTATGTGTGTGTAGGAGTAAAATTTTATGAGCTACAACTACCTAAATTTTCCCTCTGATACACTCTGTTAAAAATATGTAGATTAGTAATTGGCTTGTGTAGAAATTTATATTTTGCAGTACTCCAAAGGCATCTTTTTTATGTCTCTGAGTTGGAATAGGGCAAGAACAAAGGCTGCCTTTAGGCCATATCTGGCTAATTTTTAAGACCACAGCTAAAATCCATAAACTAGGATGCAGCACATAGTGGCATTTTGCTTTAGATCATCACTGAAGCTAACCAGGATGCATCTTTCACGGTGACTGTCAAACTCTCACATAGCAGTCTGAACGGAACTATACTCTTTTGTCTATGTTTTGAATGTCATAAAAAAAGTTAAGGGAATAACTCTGAATTAGTATAGTACCATTTTGAAGGCCAGGGAAAGGCATTTTTTTGTGATATGATGTTATCAAGAGAATTTTTTAAGCTAACTTTGGAGAATCTGAAAAGTTCCCGTGGAGTCACAGACTGGAAATTGGTCTTTGATCCTACTTGACCAATCTCAAAACTTCTAAAGATTTTGAGTACTTCCCTCAAAATGTAGCTATGGTTTGGTTGATTCTAAGGGTTATGTTTTCATCATCTGCTAAAATATGATTATCTGGTTAGAGCTAAGAACATTTTGAAACTGATGACTAAAGCTATGTGCTATGTTGAAAAACTTGCACAAGATATTAAAGACAAAGGCTAAGCTGTGGTGAGAACCTGCCACTTCATGAGAGAAGTGTCAGAACCTCTGGTGGAGAAGCAATGACATTTAATGCAATTTTTCAGAGGTTTACCATTGAAATTATCTATATTCTCATATTCACAATGCCTCTGTCACTGTCACTGACAGCTCTTGAATGGGTTTTCAGTAATGAGGACAGTTACAGGAATTTGTATGTCAAGTTTCGTTCCAAATATCAGCATCAGGGAGAGAGGACTTGCACACATATGTTGAGTTGTGAATTTTTTTTTAACAGGGATCAAATACAATAAGGTAAAATAGGACAGACCATGGAACATTAGAGTAGGCAGCATAAGCCTCTTTGACACTGACGCATAACAAATTCTTTCTGAAGAAACTTAGACTTTTTGCATAGACAGAAGTGACCCCTTAGATTCTTAATATGGATAGAGCTATTTTGGAGGTTCAAAAGTAGAAGTATTGTCCGCTGTCAGACAACAAAACTGAGCAAAAAGGTTTCAACTGAATGTATCATTTCTTATCAGAAATGTGCTGAGCTTGTGATCCTGACAAATAGATTCTCTCATTTCAGGGCAGTCAGCTTCCCTGCCTCTAATTAGAAAACTAGCAAGGTTGGAGTTATTCAAAGACAAACATGACTAATTTGATTTTAATGTGAATAACTACCACATAATCCCACAGAAGTCCTTAGTAGTAACTAAGAGAGATTCAGATATATATAGCAAAGAAGACATTTATAATATATTTTACTGTTGAGGTGATTTTTATCTTGAAAGCACAGTATTTTTAGCTATCTTGGCTACATGAGTTTGGGGGTAGAGTAGATGAGCCCTTCTCCTTCCACACAGAAGACAAAGACGCTGGAGGCCATGCACTCTGGCGACAATGTTGGATCACTCTTTTGGGATCAAGGATATGGGTACAACTCCTATTTTTTATTAGCAGAAGCTGTGGAGGAAAACCAGACTATGAATTCCTCCAGCTCACACAGGCACGTTAGCATTCTAATGTTGCTAACACTGGCCATCAAGAGTTATTTATTCCTCAAGTTTCCAAGAAAATCTTGAAGACTTCACTGATGCAGAGCTCCCAACTATGTAGGACGGGGTGAAGGGAGATCCTAGAGGGAGAGCAAGAAATGTGCTCAGTATTTTACTAACTGAAATGAACTAACTAACCAATGAGACCTCCAAAGGAACCACTCCACAATGACTTACTCCCTCGTTCATGAAATAAGGAGCAAAAAAAGGGGGTGGGGTGTAAGAAAATCTGGAGAAGGGTGCAAGTTAATTGTTGTTTTAGGTCTTCTCTTTGGCATCAACTGAGTGAGAAGGTGCTAGATTTTGAAATAAGTAAAAATATTTCTTCACTGAAAGTTAAAACAATATGGTTAAAAATCCCATTTTTAAAATCAGTTTGTAGAAGAATCCCTCATCCCTGGAGTAGGAGAAATCTTGATTACCCAGAACTGCCCCCTTCAGGACAACTGGAAGGAATAATAGCTGACAGCCCACAGCTAAGTCCCCACTCCTGGTAGTTGCCCTTAACGGAGGAACGTCCCCTCATTCAAGGTCATACCATCTTCTTGAGGAAACCACATTCAAAGATTGATCTCAGTGAGACTTACAAAGGCTCAGTTTCCTTCCAGGAATGGAAGTAATGTGTCTGGTCCAGAGTTCCTTTGCGATTGACTGAAGAAGCTTTTTCTGTGACTGCATCCCAGTGTACCATCTACCTCTTCCTACTCCTGCATTTCTTTCTCCCTTACCAATGTCTGTCCCCCAAGCATTCTCCAGTAATCTGTCTGCACACAAATCTATTCCTCCGACGTGCACCTCTGGAAGGAGCAGCACCTCAGTGGCCTGTCAGTATGTGCACATGTGATTCTACTGTAAACACTTGAATTAAGACCCAATTTACTCTGAAGAGATGGAAGGGACATTGGAGTCTATATGGAAAAGGCAAAGACCTACAGGCTTTGTATATAAGAAAAAAGTTTTGTTTTGCTTTTAAATAGACAACTAATATTTATAAATAAAAATAGAAGATAATTTCAAAAAACAGATCATGCCAAATCTTATAGAAAGTAGAAAAAGAAGAAATCCTTCAAATTCATTCTACTTCATCTGGATATACCTGATACTGAAATTGGAAAAAATATATTATTATAAAGGGAAATTACAAACATATTTCACTTATAAATGTAGGCGTAATATCCTAAACAAAATATTAACAAGTTGAATAAAAAATTATTGTTCAAATAATGTACTTTGCTCAAAATTAAATCCAACTTATATGAGAATTAGTCACTATTTTTTTTTCTTTCTCCCATCCCCTCCTTCCTTCTCTCTCTGTCTGCTCTCCCCTTCCCCTGTCCCCACTGTGTCATTAATTGTCATTAACTGTCCTCATATCAAATTTGAAAAATATATTATTATAAAGTGAAATTACAAATACATTTCACTTATAAATGAGTATGCAATATTGTAAACAACATATTAAAAAGTTGAATTAAAAATTATTGTTCAAATAATGTACTTTGCTCAAAATTAAATCCAATTTATGTGAGTTTTAGTCACTATTTTGTTTTATTTTATTTTTCCTTTCCCTCACCCCTCCCTCCTTCTCTCTCTGTCTCCTCACCCCTTCCCCTGCCCCATCGTGTCATTAATTGTCATTAATTGTCCTCATATCAAAATTGAATACATAGGATTCATACTTCTCCATTCCTGTGATGCTTCACTAAAAATAATGTTTTCCACCTCCATCCAGGTTAATACAAACGTTGCAAAAATCTCCATTTTTTTAATGGCTAAATAGTATTCCATGGTATACATATACCACAGCTTGCCAATCCATTCCTGGGTTGAGGGGCATTTAGGCTGTTTCCACATTTTTGTGATTGTAAATTGAGCTGCAGTAAACAGTCTAGTACAAGCGTCTTTATAATAAAAGTTTTTTTTTTCCCTTCTGGATAGATGACCAGTAATGGGATTGCAGGATCAAATGGGAGGTCTAGTTTGAGTTCTTTGAGGTTTCTCCATACTTCCTTCCAAAACGGTTGTATTAGTTTGCAGTCCCACTAGCAGTGTAAAAGTGTTCCTTTCTCTCCAAATCTGTGCCAGCATCTGCAGTTTTGAGATTTTGTGATATAGGCCATTCTCACTGGGGTTAAATGATATCTCAGGGTGGTTTTAATTTGCATTTCTCTAATAATTAGGGATGATGAGCATTTTCTCATATCTGTGTTAGCCATTCATCTGTCTTCTTTAGAGAGAAAGTTTTGTTCATCTCTCTTCCCCATTGATGTATGGGATTGTTGGCTTTTTTCATGTGGATTCATTTAAGTTCTCTATAGATCCTAGTTATTAAGCTTTTGTCTGATTCCAAATAAGCAAATATCCTTTCCCATCCTGTAGGTTGTCTATTTGCTTTGGTTGTTGTCTCCTTGGCTGTACAGAAGCTTTTCAGTTTAATTAAATCCTATTTGTTTATTTTTGTTGTTCTTGCAATTGCCATGGCAGTCTTCTTCATAAAGTCTTTCCCCAGGCCAATATTCTCCAGTGTTTTTCCTATACTTTCTTTGAGGATTTTTATCATTTCATGCCTTAACTTTAAGTCATTTATCCATCTTGAATCAATTTTTGTGGGTGAAGAAAGGTATGGGTCCAGTTTCAGTCTTTTACATGTGGATATCCAGTTCTCCCAGCGTCATTTGTTAAATAGGGAGTCTTTCCCCCAGTGTATGTTCTTGTTCGGTTTATCAAAAAATTAGGTGGTTATAAGTTGTTGGTTTCATTTCCTGGTTTTCTATTTGATTCCAAATGTCTATGTATCTATTTTTGTGCCAGTACCATGCTGTCTTGACCACTGTGGCTTTGTAGTACAGCCTAAAATCTGGTATGGTGATGCCCCTGGCTTTGTTTTTATTACTAAGAACTGCCTTAACTATACGGGTTTTTTCCTGGTTCCATACAAAATGCAGAATCATTTTTTCTAAGTCTTAAAAATAGGATGTTGGCATTTTAATAAGTATGGTGTTGAATCAGTAGATTGCTCTGGGAAGTATAGACATTTTAACAATGTTGATTCTTCTCAGCCATGAGCATATTATGTTCTTCCATTTGTTAATATCCTCTGCTATTTCCTTTCTTAGGGTTTCATAATTTTCTTTATAGAGGTCCTTCACCTC
>CAUYRH010019232.1:0-19962 GCA_963574655.1 Perodicticus potto
ACATATTAGCAAGAAAAGAACAAGTGATCCCATCTCAGAGTGAGCAAGGGACTTCAAGAGAAACTTCTCTGAAGAAGACAGGTGCACGACCTACAGACACATGAAAAAATGTTCATCATACTTAATCATCAGAGAAATGCAAATCAAAAACTACTTTGAGTTTTCATCTAACTCCCGTAAGATTAGCCCACATCACAAAATCCCAAAACCAGAGATGCTGGCATGGACGTCGAGAAAATGGAACACTTCTACATTGCTGGTGGGAATGCAAACTAATACATTCCTTTTAGAAAGATGTTTGGAGAATACTTAGAGATCTAAAAATAGACCTGCCATTTGTTTTTTTTTTTTTTTTTTTTTGGAGACAGAGCCTCAAGCCATCACCCTGGATAGAGTGCCATGGCATCACAGCTCACAGCAACCTCCAATTCCTGGGCTCAAGCGAGTCTCTTGCCTCCGCCTCCCAAGTAGCTGGGACTACAGGCGCCCACCACAATGCCTGGGCATTTTTTGGTTGCAGCTACCACTGTTGTTTGGCGGGTCCGGGCTGGATTTGAACCCGCCAGCTCAGGTGTACGCAGCTGGCGCCTTAGCCCATTGAGCCACAGGCGCAGAGCCTAGACCTGCCATTTGATCCTGTAATTCCTCTACTAGGTGTAAGACCAAAAATCACATTATAACAAAGATATTTGTACCAGAATGTTTACTTCAGCACAATTCATAATTGCTAAGTCATGGAAGAAGCCCAAGTGCCCATCGACCCACGAATGGATTAATAAATTGTTGTATATGTACACAATGGAATATTATGTAGCCTTAAAGAAAGATGGAGACTTTACCTCTTACATGTTTACATGGATGGAGCTAGAACATATTCTTCTTAGCAAAGTATCTCAAGAATGGAAGAAAAAGTATCCAATATACTCAGCCCTATTATGAAACTAATTTATAGCTTTCATATGAAGGCTATAACCCAATTATAGTCAAGAATTTGGGGAAAGGGGCAAGGGAGGGGAGGGGAAGGGGGAGGATGGGTGGAGGAACGGTAATTGGTGGGATCACATCTACGGTGCATCTTAGAAGGGTACAGATGAAACTGAATGCAAAATATAAAGGTCTTAACACAATAACTAAGAAAATGCCATGAAGGCTATATTAACCAGTTTGATGAAAACATTTTAGATTGTATATGAAACCAGCACATTGTACCCCATGATTGCATTAATGTACACAGCTATGATTTAATATTTAAAAAAAAAAAAAAAAGTGTGCAATGGGAGGTGCCTGTAGCTCAAAGGAGGAGAGTGCTAGCCCCACATACCGGAGGTGGTGGGTTCAAACCCGGCCCCGGCCAGAAACTGCAAAAAAAAAAAAAAAAAAAGGAGGAGGAAAAAAAGTGTACACTACACCAAATGTCATCAAAGTCACCATCTCATTGATGCCAGTTACTAATTTAAGTTTCCTCATTATCTTGACAAAGAAGGCAAATCACATGAATAAACATAGGTATAGAGCTAAGTGAAGGGTCATAATCAAGTTTTCAAATTAATTTGAACAGAAAATTTGGTCATACACATAAGACAATAATATATAAATATCAAACACAAAGAATCTGTATCATACACTGCAAACAATACGTTTATATTTTTTTATAATAAAGATTGACACTGGGCCAGGTGCAGTGGCTTACGCCTATAACCCAGAACTCTGGGAGGCTGAAGTGGGTGGAGGTAGAGGGTCCCTAAAAATAGTGGGGCATAGTGGAGGGTGCCTGTAGTCCCAGCTACTTAGAAGGCTGAGACAAGAGGATCTCCTAAGCCCAAGCGTTTGAGGTTGCTATGTGAGCTATGATGCCACAGTACACTCCAAGGGTGATAGAATAAGACTCTGTCTAAAAACTAACAAAATTTAAAAAATTAAAGATTGATACTGTTTGAACTTGTTGGTTTTGGATGTTTTTATTTTATTTTTTTTAAGAGACAGAGTCTCACTTTATCGCCCTCGATAGAGTGCTGTGGCATCACACAGCTCATAGCAACCTCCAACTCCTGGGCTTAGGCGATTGTCTTGCCTCAGCCTCCTGAGTAGCTGGGACTACAGCCCGCCACAATCCCCGGCTATTTTTTTGTTTCTGCAGTTCCGCCAAGGCCAGGTTTGAACCTGCCATCTTCCATACATGGGGCTGGTGCCCTACTCGCTAAGCCACAGGCACTGCCCAGTTTTGAATGTTTTTAATTAACAAACTCTTGTTTATAGTAGTATGAAGTTTTAATCAAATGAGTTTCACTAACAATTTATATCAATAGCAATTGATATGGCACTTTTCCTTTAATTAGGTTCAACATTATTCATATAAAGAATAGGCTTAGAGAAAGACACTTCACAAATACAAACATATTCCATGATGATTGAGTAGTAAGTCTAATTCTGACCAAAAAAATTTACTTGTGTCACTTCATCTATTGAATCTATTAAATCCTGTTAATTTCCCCAACTCATCCTTGCATATGTGTGCATTTCCTTTCTGTTCTTAAAATTCTGTGGTCATGGGTGGTGCCTGTGGCTCAGTGAATAGGAAACCAGGCCCATATACTGAGAGTGGCAGTTTCAAACCCGGCCCCAGCCAAACTTCAACAAAAAATAGCTGGGCATTGTCGTGAGCGCCTACAGTCCCAGCTACTCCTGAGGCTGAGGCAAGAGAATCGCCTAAGCCCAGGAGATGGAGGTTGCTGTGAGCTGTGATGCCACAGCACTCTACTAAGGGTGATAAAGTGAGACTGTCTCTTAAAAAAAAAAAAAAAAAAAAAAGTCTGTTGTCTTTAAGAAAGACATTCAAGAAAAGTAAAATGATTCATGTATATATGTGTGTGTGTGTGTATATATATATATATATATATATAAAAATCAATGATCCAATTGAATATTGTTGAGGAAATTTGATAAAGAATTTCCCCCTCCCTTCTGTTTACACACATTCCTAGGAACAGTCCTACCGATTTCCATCATGATCTACCTGATCTACCTCATTTGATGCAATCATGCCACAAAATCTGTATGTTATGGGGCTAATGATCACTGGACTTCTAAAGAAAATCAACCCACCTTTCTGATCAGTCACAAAGTCACTACTTTGATTTAGAATGCTCAAGAAAACAAAAATCCTAAGCAGTGAATTTTTATCCTAGGAACTAATCTAATATGAACAAAAATCAGAAAAGTTCAAATTACCAAAGAACAGAAGCAAATATAAATGCTGAGTTAAAACAAGATTATGCTTGATTTTAGTTACTGACATTGTCATTATTTAATACTTTAACTAAATGTTATGCTTTGCAAAGAACAGGAGGCTGACATTCTCAGGCACTGACACAAAAAAGGTCTACAAAATTCTAAAAGAAAATAAGTCAACAGCCACTAATTACATGTCAAACAACATACAAACACACCTCTCTCCTTTTCCAAATAATTCAGTCACTCAAATGATTTTGAAATTCACACAGGCACACTGAAGTACCTTGAATTCATGCTTTACTTTGAAATTATTAAGGATATGTAGATTATTTAATAACCATTTATGTTATGCTGCCAACAGTTATGATCCTGGTTAAGATAAAAATACTATAAATTCAGACACAATCTAAATGAAGGTGTTTCCAATAAAGCCCACTAATTCTAACTAGAAATTAAAACTCATGTAACTATACTTTGAAACAGCTTACTTTCCCCTCGAGATGTTTTTTAAGATTTTGGGTATGATGGACTTTGCCAATTTTTGATCTACAGAATTATAGTTTCATGAACAAATTGTTTTTGCTTTTCATACATACTACATTTTGTTAGTAAATTTTTACTTACCTGGAAGGAAGTAGCACTAGATAAGTTCTATTGAAGTCTTTCCTAAAATTCTCTCGTCTTCCTCAGGAACATAGCTATTTTAAATGTTGCAATTGGGAAAACAATACTTGGGAACCCAGGGGGGAAAGTGAGAGAGGAATAGTAAGGTGTAATACAATGAGAGTTTCATTGTATTCCTATGGGAAGTATGGGGAATTTAACATGCCACAATTAACCATTTTTTATACAGAGACATTTCTTAATTTACCTAAACACAGTAAAGAGTACATCTTCCTTTTAAACATCTTTTCAACTAGTACTCAAAATCGTTTGACCAACCCTGAAACAGTAGAACCAAAATCTTTATATTAATACATTTTATTCTCATTATTTTCAAGTCTTTTTCTTTAAATCATTCCTATAATTATTAAGTCAACCAAGGTTCAGTACCAATAGTATCTATTGGTAGTTTTATATGACAAACACTCACTGACATTAATTTTTTAATTTACTTTCATTGTAAGCAAATCCAAATTATTCCTAATTTCTTAGAGATTCTATTTAACACCTTCCAGGTGGTTCTATATTCTTATGCAATTAGCTGTTCCCAGAAAAACTGAATAATAAGGAAACATACCTAAGAGAGGAGCTTGGGAGATTTTTTTGGTTGGGTGTGTGTCTGGGCGTGTAGGCCCCATACAACTGCAGCTAAAGATTTATTCTGATTTGGTTCTCTCTCATATTCAGGATTTAAAGATGGCTGGAATAAAGTGGAGAGAGAAAAATTAAAACAAATATTTAAAACACCTCACATTTTTAAGACAACTCCTTTAAAAGCCATCTCAAAATTATACCTACTATACATACGGAATCTAATATAATCAGCTGTGACTGCAGGCTGAGTCTCCGTTGCCCACAAATCTAAAATTCGAAGTGTTTCAAAATCTGAAACTTTTTGAATGTCACTTTGATGCCCGGAGGAAATGCTCACTGGAACGTTTTGGATTTCAGATTTTCAGATAAGGGTCACTGAACTGCTGAGCATAATAATGCAGATATTACAAAAATCCAGAAAAATTTGAAATCTGAAACACTTCTGGTCCCAAGAACTTCAGGTAAGTAATAACTGACATGTATTAAAAATTACTTTATAGGACCAAGCACAGTGGCTCACACCTGTAATCCCAGTACTCTGGAAGCTGGGACCGGCGGATTGCTAGCGACCAGCCTGAACAAGACAAAGACCCCATTCTCTAAAAATAGCTGGGTGTTGTGGCAGGCACCTATAGTCACAGCTACTTGGGAGGCTGAGGTAAGGGGATCACTTAAGTCCAAGAGTCTGAGGTTGCTATAAGCTGTGAAGCCATGGCGACTGAGAGAGACTCTTGTCTCAAAAACAAAACAAAACATTACTTTGTAAGCCTTACTTCCAGCTTACTATACCAACCACTGAAATGGTTACTATCCATACTCACGGCCAGTCGGAGAAAATAAGTGTCTTTAATACTCCCCTCATCCATGACTATCTGAGAAAAGATTGAATAACAAAAACAAAGCAAACTCAAGAGTCTGTGGGTCTCTGAATCAGTCTGAGAAATAATCCCTCCTTAGCATAAAGTCAAGGTCAAAAAGGAAAATCAGACCATTTTCCAATTTTTTTTTTTTTTTTTTTTTTTTTTTTTGCAGTTTTTGGCTGGGGCTGGGTTTGAACCTGCCACCTTCAGCATATGGGACCTGTGCCCTACTCCTTTGAGCCACAGGCACCGTCTCTTTTTTTTCTTTTTTTTGTAGAGACGGAGTCTCACTTTATAGCCCTTTGCCCTCACTCAGTAGAGTGCTGTGGCGTCACACAGCTCACAGCAACCTCCAACTCCTGGGCTTAGGCGATTCTCTTGCCTCAGCCTCCCAAGTAGCTGGGACTACAGGGGTCCGCCACAATGCCTGGCTATTTTTCTGTTTTGCAGTTCGGCCGAGGCCGGGTTTGAACCAGCCACCTTCAATATATAGGGCCAGCGCCCTCCTCCCTGAGCAGCAGGTGCTGCCTATTTTCCAATTATTTTTTACATTTTATTTTTGAGACAAGGTCTCGGTTGGTCGCTCAGTCTGGAGTGCAGTAGCATGATCATAGCTCACTGCAGCCTCAAATTCCTGGTCTCAAGTGATCCTCTCACCTTAACCTTCCAAGAAGCTATCACTATAGTTATATCACCACACTAGCTAATTTTTTAATTGTTTTGTAGAGACAGAGTCTCACTAAGTTGCACAGGCTAATCCTGAACTCCTGGCCTCGAGCAATCGTCCTGCCTCAGCATCCCAAAGTGCTAGGATTATAAGCATGAGCCACTGCACCTAGCCTCCACTTCTTTCATTAAGTTTTTATCACTATATACTTTAGAGAACACATTCATTCTCAAAGCAAAGTGAGAACTCTTACTCCAACAAGTGATGCTCAGGACTATTAAAAAGTGAGGTGAGGGGTGGCACCTGTGGCTCAGGGAGTAGGGCGCTGGCCCCATATACCAAAGGTGCGAGTTCAAACCCAGCCTCGGCCAAACTGCAAAACAGAAAAATAGCCGGGCGTTGTGGCGGGCGCCTGTAACTAGCTACTAAAGAGGCTGAGGCAAGAGAATGGCCTAAGCCTGGGAGTTGGAGGTTGCTGTGAGCTGTGTGACGCCATAGCACTCTAAGGAGGGCAAGAAAACGAGACTCTGTCTCTACAAAAAAAATAAATAAATAAAGTGAGGTGAGTGGCAGCACTCGCAGCTCAGTGGGTTGGGCACCAGCCACATACACCCTAGGCTGATGAATTCAATCCCAGCCTGAGTCAGCTGGAACAATGACAACTGCAACAAAATATAGCCAGGCATTGTGGCAGGCGCCTGGCAGCTACTTGGGAGGCTGCGGTAAGAAAAACCTCTTAAACCCAAAAGTTTGAGGTTGCTGTGAGCTGTGACGTCACAGTACTCTACACCAGGGCACTCTACCCAGGGCGACAGCTTGAGACTCTGTCTCAAAAAAAAAAAAGAGATGAGAATTGAATTGGTATGCTAAAGCTAATCTTGGTAGATATGTTTAATTTCCAAAAGTCCTATATTTCCATTATTATATCAAGTATTTTTCATATTACCCAGGAACACAGACTAAAAGGTACTATTTAAGCTGGGTGCAGTGACTCACGCCTATAATCCTAGCATTCTGCAAGGCCAAGGTGGGGGGACTGCCTGAGCTCATAGGTTCTAAACCACACTAAGCAAGAGCGAGACCCTTCTCTAAAACCTAGCCAGGCATTGCCAACAGGCACTACTTAGGAGGCTGAGGCAAGAGAATCACTTAAGCCCAAGAGTTTGAGGTTGCTGTGAGCTTTGACACTCTACCAAGGGCGACAAAGTGAGACCCTGTCTCATAAATAAATAAATAAATAAATAAATGTACTATTTAATACATGCTGAAAAAATAAAATAAAGCATACTATCAGAAATTACACTCTGCATCTATAGTCCAGGTCTAGGATTATAATAGGGAACAGGCCAGGCATAGTACTCGCATCTGCGATCCTAGCACTTTGGGAGGCTGAGGCTACAAAATCACTTGACAATGGGAGTTCAAGACCAACCTGGGCAACATAGTATGAAGACCTTTATTATGACCCACTTCCACTTAATGATCAGTAAATAAATATATTTTCTCTTATGATTTTTTAACATTTTTTCTTGCTCAATTTATAGTAAGAATATAACACATACTTAAAAATTAAGAAAACTTTGTTTTTGGAATAAATTTTGACTTAAGAATAAAATAACCAGGACTGACAAGGGAAATGAGGGGAGAGAGGAAGGATGGAGGGGAGGAGAGTGGGAGAAAGAAAAGGAGTGGAAAGGAGGAGGGGAGGGGAACGAAAAGAAACCAGAAAAAAGGAAAGTGGGGGGGAGGGAAAGAAAGATAAAAGCAGACAGACAGGGGCTGGTGGGGAGAAAATGAACAAAAGACCTCACAAAACGAAAAGAATAAAAAAAAAAGTTGGAGAAAAATAATGATAATTGGGCAAATGCCTAATGCGGCTGGTGGACTGCCTCAGCTCACAGGCTCAAGACCAGTCTGAACAATAGTAAGACCCCCTCCCCTTCTAAAAAAACAAAATAGCTGGGAGTTGTGGCAGGCACCTGTAGTCCCAGTTACAGTGGGAGGCTGAGGCAAGAAAATTGCTTAAGCCCAAGAGCTAAGACTCCTCAGCACTCTACCGAGGATAACCAAGTGAGACTCTATCTCAAAAAAAAAGCTATTGTATGTGAACCCTGCAGAAAATGAGCTGTGCTGATAAAACATCATTAATACCTTGATATCTGCAAATAAACACATTAGAATTTGACAAAAAAAAATTCCTTGATAGCACTTCCAAGAATTTTATCTATATTAAAATTTTATCTTGTATTAAAATTACAAGAAACTTACAAAATCCTCAGCCTCGAACTGTTTGCGTTCTCTCTTGTCTTCTTTCCTCCCAGTTTCATTGTCAGGTATGTTGTTTTCATGTAGTCCTTGGCTTTTTCCAGAATGGAAAATACTGCTACGAGAACGGGAACTTCCACCATGGTATCCCCCTCGATGATTTATGTTTTCAGTACCATTTCTTCCATGTGTACGCCATCCATTTTTTTCTTTCCTTCCAAAGTTACCTTTATTTGTTAACAAAAAGTAACAAATTTAAAGGCAGTTATGCTTAAAGACTGAATCACAATCAAAACTTTCTTAACGGGGGGCAGTGCCTGTGGCTCAGTGAGTAGGGCACCTGCCCCATGTACCGACGGCGTGGGTTCTAAACCCAGCCCCGGTCAAACTGACACAAAAAATAGCCGGGCATTGTGACGGGAGCCTGTAGTCCCAGCTACTCAGGAGGCTGAGGCAAGAGAATCGCCTAAATCCAAGAGCGGGAGGTTGCTGTGAGCTATGATACCACAGAACTCTACCGAGGGTGACAAAGTGAGAAGAAATAAATAACTTAAATTAAAATCAAATAAATTAAATAAGAATTAAAAATAAAAAAAAACTTTCTAAAAGGAGCATGAAGAAATTTTTATCATTCCTTCACAAATTACCTCCGTTAGGACGTCCAACACCAGAATCAAAGCCATCTGAAGAGTTGTGTCGTCGACGATTCACATCATATCGGTTTTCTGTCCATGAAAAGTTTTCAGAATGCTTCTCAAAATTCAATGACGACTGAAACAGATTATAAACATACAAGTAAATAAACTTTTAAGTAAAGCTAAATATAACTTTAAAAACTAGCAATACTTTTAATTTCCAAGAATTTTAAATGGCAGGGGAACATTTCATAGTTTTTCTCAAGGTATCTGATAACTAGGTAACTCTAAATATGTAAGACAGACTTCATTTTTGGTCCATTTTCTACCACCCAACAAGCATGCTTTTTCTGAAAGAGTTCATCATCATCTACTTTTCCAAAACAAATTTAAAGGTAAAATGCCATTCACTATAAGGGAAACAAGCTAAAATATGACACACATTTCTCTTATAACCACGTAATGATAATTTATATCACACACAGCTTGTATAAACATTTTCACTATAGCTCAAGCTTTTCTTCTGCATCAGAAACATTTCAAATGAAACTTGTTTTAAGTCCTCCACTTTATTTCTGAACTTCCCTTCTCCAAACTAAAGCTTTTAAAAAGCTATCAAAATAGCAGAATGTTTAACTATCCCAAAATACTAGAAATTCCTATTTCTGAAGGTTGTTACTTAGCTCCGACATTAATCCATTAAATCTGATAAAATCATATTCAAACTAACATTTCAGACACTTTAACAGAGGACACAACAGGTCATCTCCATGGAAAATGTATAAAAATTCCAAAAACCATTTGAGAAAGAAAGTGGTAATGGAGGCTCGGGGCCTATAGCTAAGTGGTTAGGGCGCTGGCCACATACACCAAGGCAGGCTGGTTCGAACCTGTCCCTGCCTACTAAACAATGACAACTGTAACATAAACAAAAAAGAAAAAAAAAAACAGCCAGGCGTTATGGCAGGCGCCTGTAGTCCTAGCTACTTGGGAGGCGGGGAGAATCGCTTAAGCCCAAGAGTTTGAGGTTGCTGTGAGCTATGATGCCAGGGTACTTACCAAAGACGTCATAGTGAGACTCTGTCTCCACAAAAAAAAAAAAAGTAATGGGGAGGGGAGGGCAGTTGCTATGCCAGATACTAAAACATGCTAATGGTATAGGTATATAGCTAGGCTTTGTGATAATGATAGCATTTTAAATCCATGGGGTAAATAAACATGAGACTTTTCTACCAGGTAGAAGTTAGAGTCCTCTTTCATACCATCAATAAGAGTAAATTCTACAAGGATTAAAAGAATTAAATGAAAAGAAGCACCACTATTAAAAAAATATATAGATGAGTGTTTTTTGTAATTCCTGAGGAAACTAGGAAGATCTAAAGTTCAGAAACCATTAAAAATGATAATGTTGAAAGCAAATACAGTTAGAATAAGATGGAGTCTGTGTCAGGCTAGGGCAGACATGACACAGCTCATCTGGTTGATTTAGATCCTGCTTGACCTTCACACTGTCTCCCACTCTTAGTATTTTGTAAATTTAGCTAACACCCTAAAGCTGTCTGTCTTGAGTAGTTTAGGTGGACTAATTTAGGAGATTAACTTAGAACGTTGTTTATTGTTTATGAGTCATGGGTTCTGCCAATTATACTTAGGGGTCAACATGTTCTTCACTTTGAACTCAAAATGTATAGAACTGCAGTGTTAGAAATGGAAGATCGGAATAGTCTCTAGAGAGGCTATTCTCACTGTTCTCCAGAATCCGGGCCTTCTGACCAAGTTTAGTAGACCTATCCCACTCTCTGCACACTGGCTGACAGTGACAGGTGGCCAGACCTCTGATCATGTGTGACTTGAAAAACTGACTCAAGGCTCAAAGCGGTGGCTCACGCCTATAATCCTAGCAGTCTGGGAGGCCAAGGTGTGTAGTAGATTGCTTCTTGAGCTCAGAGTTTGAGACCAGCCTGAGCAAAAGCAATACCCTGTCTCTACTAAAAATGAAAAAAAAAAAAAAAAAAAACCCAAAACTGAGACAAGAGGATCACTTGACTCCAAGAGTTAGAGGTTGCTGTGAGCTATGACACCATACCACTCTACCCAGGGCAACAGCTTGAGACTCAAAAAAGAAAGACTCAAAGCTAACAGGCAAAGAAGTGGAGGAAATATTTTCAAAAAAACACAAATTAGAGACAGCTCTATAAATATGGACAATCCAATGAGGAAAAAATGAAAAGATATGAAAAGGCAATTCTCAGAAATAGAAAAAAAAAAATCACATGGAAACACATCCACCCAAGTTTCTAGTAATAAAAAATGCAAATTAGGGGCGGCGCCTATGGCTCAGGGAGTAGGGCACCAGCCCCATATACCAAAGGTGGCAGGTTCAAACCCAGCCCCCGCCAAACTGCAAAAACAAAAAAAATTGTCAGGCGTTGTGGAAGGTGCCTATAGTCCCAGCTACTCGGGAGGCTGAGGCAAGAGAATCGCCTAGGCCCAGGAGCTGGAAGGTTGCTGTGAGCTGTGTGACGCCACGGCACTCTACCAAGGGTGATAAAGTGAGACTCTGTCTCTACCAAAAAAAAAAAAAAGAAATGCAAATTAGAACAAGGTTGGTAGGAAAAAGACAAAATCTAGTGACAGTAAAGGTTGAGAAGACAGATACCGGTGGCACCTGTGGCTCAGCAGGTAGGGAACCAGCCCCATGTACCGAGAGTGGCAAAGTGGTGGGTGCAGAATGGTGGGGTCGAACCCAGCCCCAGCCAAACTACAACAAAATAGACGGGCATTGTGGCGGTAGCCTATAGTCCCAGCTATTCAGGAGGCTTAGGCAGGAGAATCATCTAAGCCCAGGAGTTGGAGGTTGCTGTGAGCTGTTTGATGCCATGGCACTCTACCCAGGGTGATAAAGTGCAACTCTGTCTATAACAAAAGGAAAAAGAGAGAGAGAAAACAGATACTCTTGTATATTCCTGATAGGAGTATTAAAAGATAAGGCTTTTCTGCAAAGCTGCTGAAATTCTTAAGTGAACTAAGTCAAACAAACAGATGCTTCTTCAAATCATGCAGACTACCTGTATATCTCATTTTGAAATTCCCGTTAGATTAAAGAGCAGAGGAACTTAAGTGCATGACTGTTAAAATTTATTTGAATGTCAACTAGGTAATGGCAAGAAGGTTGGGGAATTATAACGAGATCTCTCAAGTTGCCTTCTCAAGTTGCCTTTCTTGCCTTTTCCTTCATTTCCCATACCTACATCTGAATTACTACTTTGATTAAAGAACCTGGGTTAACAAATGAAGTTTTAAATGACAATAAAAAGACTGATGTGTACTGGTTACAGACAAAGCCTAAAATCTGATCATGCTTTACATTTAAGTTAAATGTAAATACTAATTGGAAATACTACACAATCTAAGCCTTTTTTTTAAGAAAGTCTCGGGTGGTGCCTGTGGCTCAGTGAGTAGGGCGCTGGCCCCATATGCCAAGGGTTGTGGGTTCAAACCCAGCCCTGGCCGAACTGCAACAAAAAAATAGCCGGGTGTTGTGGCGGGCGCCTGTAGTCCCAGTTACTCGGGAGGCTGAGACCAGAGAATCGCCTAAGCCCAGGAGCTGGAGGATGCTGTGAGCCATGAAGCCATGGCACTCGACAAAGTGAGAGTCTTGTCTCCAAAAAAAAAAAAGAAAGAGTCTCACTTTGTTGCCCTGGGTAGAGTGCTGTGGCATCACCGCTCACCCCAACCTCCAGCTCGTGGGCTAGGGTGCTTCTCTTGCCTCAGCCTCCCACATGGCCCAGACTACAGGGGCCCGCCACAATGCCCATGTAGTTTTGTTGCAGTTGCCACTGCTATTTTGGCTGGCCGGGCCCAGGTTCAAACCCGGCACCCTCAGTATATGGGGCTGGCACCCTACCCACTGAGCCACAAGTGCCGCCCCCACAATCTAAGCCATTTTTAACTGAGTTATAACACTTCTTATTGACTACAAAATTACTTTAAGAAGTGAAGAGATTTTTACACTGCTGGTGGGACTGTAAACTAATACAACCTTTTTGGAAGGAAGTACGGAGAAACCTCAAAGAACTCAAGCTACACCTCCCATTTGATCCTGTAATCCCACTACTTGGCATCTATCTATCCAGAAGGGAAAAAAACCTTTTATCATAAGGACACTTGCACTTAGACTGTTTATCGCAGCTCAGTTTACAATCGCCCAAATGTGGAAACAACCTAACTGCCCTCCAACCCAGGACTGGCTTAATAAACTGTGGTACATGTACACCATGGAATACTATTCAGCCACTAAAAAAAAAACAAAATGGAGACTTGGCTTGGCACCTGTGGCTCTAGCGGCTAAGGCACCAGCCACATACACCTGAGCTGGCGGGTTCAAATTCAGCCCAGGCCCGCCAAACAACAATGACGGCTGCAACCAAAAAATGGCTTGGCATTGTGTTGGGCACCTGAAGGCCCAGCTACTTGGGAGGCAGAGGCAGGAAACTCGCTTGAGCCCAGGAATTGGAGGTTGCTATGAGCTGTGATGCCACAGCACTCTATCCAGGGTGACAGCTTGAGGCTCTGTCTCAAAAAAAAAAAAAAATGGAGACTTTACAGCATTTGTATTAACCTGGCTGGAAGTGGAACACATTATTCTTAGTAAAGCATCACAAGGATAAAGAAGCATGAATCCTATGTATTCAATTTTAATATGAGGACAATTAATGACAGTTAATGACAGTGGGGGGTAGGGAAAAGGGAGAGCAAAGAGAGAGAGGAGGAGGGGGGTAGGGGAAAGGAAGAGCAAAGAGAGGGAAGGAGGGAGGGGGCGGGGTCTCAGTGTGTGACACATCGTGAACCCTCAATGAATCCCCAACAATTAAAAAAAAATACAAAAAAAAAAGAAGTGAAGAAATTAGTGGGCAATGTGTAGGTTTCATGCTACTAAACAATACATGACAACAATTCTCCCAGTTCTTTAGTCCTCTGAGAAAGAAAAAAACTTATCTGAGGCTTGCAAGCCCCTTTAAATTATCAGGCCCAGAGAGGCACTGAGATGTGAAAGCAATCCCATTTTAGTCTCACTCCTCTGCCAAGCTATGTAATCCCTCACAGCTGTAACTCTAGACTGTTGCCACCAATAGCTATAAATTAATCTAACAATGCATATACTAGACACCATAACTCATACCCCAAGGTTCAACAAGGTATAGCCAATTACTAATTGATAACTGTGTAAATCAATGAACACTCCTGAATAAACAGCTTTTGTAATTTGCCCCCTCTCCTGATTCATCTTGTTTTAAAAAATAGATTTGAGTCTCTTCTTTGCTCTCCAGAGCATTTCCCAATGTTTTGCAGACTATGGTCTCAACTTTGGCCCAAATAAAGTTTCTTTATTATATCTGCCTCAGTTTCCTTCTCTGGTTGATACTTCGAATATAGTTATCCTCCAACTTCATCATATCACCAATAAACAATAACACTCCTCCAAATTAGGAGAACACAGAGATTTCCATGGAAGTACTACAGAGCTGAAGAGATGAAAGATAAAGGGGAATTAAAATTAAACTATCTGTCAACCTCTTATTGATACAAGAAAATAAGAAACAAGAGTAAAGAAGAAAAATAACAATTTTTCCTGCTGTCTGGAATCTCATCTCTAGATCTCAGAAAATAATATCAAAATTCTACTTTTTTGGTATGATGTTTTTGACAGCCAAGACTTCAAAAAAATCAGATTACTATACAGCAGGCTAATTTTTCTATGACCATGCATCTTTGAGTAAAGTAAAAGGAGCTAAGGTAGGAGTCTACTAGTACTTAAAAGGGAAAATAAACATTCTAGGTCTTATAGTCATCTAAATGCATAATTCAACGTTATTTAGGTCTTACAGTCATCTATATGCATAATTCAACGTTATTTATCATCCTTTGATATACTGATAAACCAGTGAATTCCACCTACTATAAAGCTAAAGTCATGGAAATGTACACTAGATAATTCATATCTATGTAGAGAACAATAGCCCTTAAATTTCTGGAATCTTAATGCCCTACCTGTAGGAAACCCAAACTTTTGCCTGTACTTCCAGAATCAGCCACTTCAAGATTATCTTCATCATCATGCTTCAGTCTTTGTTACTGAACTCTAACCCAGGATCAACCCTAGAACTTGCTTTCTTTATCCTATTGCCCCATTTATTTTAATATGCAATAAGTTCGCTCTTAGCCTTTGCTGGCCTCAAAGGGATCTCAAGATCTTTGCCTAAATATCTGTTAATTCATCTTAGTATAGCAGTTACATCTCTTGGAGCCATGGCCACATAGCTCCCTCTAATCATAAACCAACGATTAAGTAAATGAAGCCCTAACATCACCTCTATACAGTTTATTTACTCACAGAAACATCATCCAACTACAATGCAAATATTAATACTTTAATATCCATTAATTGCAGTTGGCTCTAAAATACAGAATTTAAACATTGTTTCCCCCCCCTTTTCTTTTTGGAGACAGTCTCAAGCTGTCACCCTGGGTAGAGTGCCATGGTATCATAGCTCACAGCAACGTCCAACACTTGGGCTCAAGCAATCCTCTTGCCTCGGTTTTTCAACTTTTAGTAGACAGGGTCTCACTTTTGCTCAGGCTGGTCTCAAACTTATGAGCTCAAGCAATCCACCAGACTCTGCCTCCCAGAGTGCTAGGATTACAGGCGTGAGGCACTGTGCCCGGCCTCATCTCCCTTTATTCAGATGAAAAAAAAAAATCAGAAGACTCTATTCTTTCCCCATGCCAAACATTATATATGTTATTTTATTTTAGAGAAAGTTCTTTCTAATTATGGATAATATACTTGGAATAACGTTACGAAGAAGCCAAAGACTACTATACTATGTACCAATAATGCTTATAGAGAAAAATTCACGATGTGATACATAATATGGGATAATTAGTTAAATGTAGTAATTCCTACCAACCCTGTACTCAGATCACCAGAAAAATCCATCCAATAACACAACTTAGCTAATTTAAGTCATCACTGTTTCTGCTTCCAGGCTCCATTTATTCCTATTTCTTAACTTCTGCGGTAAACAAATGATCAAATACTGAAAGTATACAAAAATTTGAAACTACCCAGTAACAACAATCATCATTGCTTAAGGCAGTGGTTCTCAACCTTCCTAATGCTGAGACCCTTCCAATACAGAAAAGTCTGATATGGTACATAAAATTTTAAATCACAAATTGTGACTCTTCAAATGCTGAATTTAACATTCAGCATTATCATTTTACCTTAACAATACTGTCACTAGGTAGTTGTAAAGTTGTATCTCTCCCCTGCCTAATGTTAATGTTTACTTGTATACCCTAGATATCACTTCCCTTCCATCTCCTCAAAGATCACATTCCATTATCTTCTCTTATCAGTCTTCAAATTCTTTCTCATTAGCATTTACTAAGAAGAAACATCTTCTGAGAAGGCTGGGAATAGAAACACACTATTGCCACATCTTACATTTCTGTTACACTATTTTCCTCCTTCCATTTCCAAAAAGTATCACTCTTCAACACAATGATACTGAAATTTGATTGCCTTCCAGTCTCTGAAATCAATCCATTTATGCTGCCTTTGTTAAGTTAAATTGGCCTCTATTAGGCTGAACTAAGTCCTTTTTTTTTTTTTGAGACACAGTCTCAAGCTGTCGCCCTGGGTAGAGTGCAGTGGCATCATAGCTCACAGTAACCTCCAACTCCTGGGCTTAAGCGATTCTCTTGACTCAGCCTCCCAAGTAGCTGGGACTACAGGCACCCACCACAGCGCCCGACTTGTCATTATTTCATTATTGTTTGGCAAGCCCAGGCGGGATTCGAACCCAGGCCAGCTCTGGTGTATGTGGCTGGTGCCTTAGTCGCTTGAGCTACAGGTGCCAAGCTGAACTATGGTCCTCTTAATCCTTACTCCTTTCTGTGATATATTGACAAGGGTCTCTTTTATTTATTTATTTTTTTTTATTTTTTTTTTGAAAAAGAGTCTCACTTTGTCACCCTGGGTAGAGTGCCATGGTGTCATACCTCACAACAATCTCAAACTCTTCCTCAAATGATCCTCTGGCCTCAGCCTCCCAAGTAGCTAGGACTACAAGTACCCACCACAACACCAAACTAGATTTACAGACAGGGTCTCACTCTTGCTCAGGTTGGTCTCAAACTCCTGAGCTCAAGCAATCAACCCCGCTCAGCCTCCCAAAGTGCTAGGATTACAGGTGTAAGCCATCACAGCCGGCCTAAAGGTCTCTATTTTCAAAAATGTTCTTCTCAGGGTGGCGCCTGTGGCTCAGTGAGTAGGGTGCCGGCCCCATATACCGAGGGTGGCGGGTTCGAACCTAGCCCAGGCCAAACTGCAACAAAAAACAGCCAGGTGTTGGGGCAGGTGCCTGTCGACCCAGCTACTCAGGAGAGGCTGAGGCAAGAGAATCACCTAAGACCAAGAGCTGGAGGTTGCTGTGAGCTATGATGCCACAGCACTCTACCAAGGGCGACAAAACAAAACTCTTGACTCCAAAAAAAAAAAAAAGTTCTTCTCAGCTCGGCGCCCGTAGCACAGTGGTTATGGTGCCAGCCACATACAATGAAGCTGTCAGGTTTGAACCCAGTCCAGGCCAGCTAAACAGCAATGACAACCGCAACAAAAAACAGCCAGGCAAGGGTGGCGCCTGTGGCTCAAAGGAGTGGAGTGTCAGCCCCATATGCCGGAGGTGGCAGGTTCAAACCCAGCTCTGGCCAAAAATTGCAAAAAAAACAAAAAACAAAAAACAGCCTGGCATTGTGGCGGGCGCCTATAGTCCCAGCTACTTGGGAAGCTGAGGCAAGAGAATCGCTTAAGTCCAGGAGTTTGAGGTTGCTGTGAACTCTGACACCCGACCACTCTACCAAGGGCAATGTAGCGAGACTCAAAAAAATTTTCTTCTCCCTTCTATTTCTGAACATGTTTTTTCCCTATACTATGTACCTAGAAATAAGTGAAAAGCACTCCTCAATTTCAGTGACAGGTTGTTCGTCTATTATTTTCCTGTATTCTCCTTGAATGCATTCATTTACTCTCAAAATTTAATTACATGCTGAGCAATCCCAATTCTCTCTCAAATTTTGATCTCTCTCCTGGGCTCTAAATGATCTGCAGATTTCAGATTGATGTCTCCTGGCCATCTCAAATTTAAACATGTCCAAAACTTACCTCCTCCATCACCTTCGTATGTTTTTATTTCTTAGTAGTTACTAATACCACCACATGGGACATACAAGCCTGTCTTCAGAAAAACAATCTTACCAAAAGTTTAGGCAAAATAGGATGAGCACAGTGGCACACATCTGTAATCCTAGCACTCTGGAAGGCCAAGGCAAAAGGCTCATGTGAGCTTAGGAGTACAAGACCACCTTGAGCAAGAACGAGACCATCTCTACTAAAAATAGAAATATTAGCCAGGTGTTATATGGGCACCTATAGTCCCAACTTGTTCCCAATGCAGGAAGATTGCTTTAACCCAAGAGTTTGAGGATGCAAAGAGGTAGGCTGATACCATGGCACACTAGCCTGGGCAACACACAGGTACTATGTCTCCAAAAAAAGAAAAGTTAAGGCAAAATGAAGACATTTCCAGATTTAAAAAAAAAACGAAAATATTAATATCTAATAAACCTGCCTTATAAGATATACTAAGGGAAGCTCTTCTGGCTAAAAGGAAATGACACTAAACAGAAACTCAAAATACACAGAACGAAACGAAGTATACCAGAAACAGTATATATGAAGACTGTGTGCATGTGTAACATCAAGGTTATTTTAATTCCTTTCCAATTTCTTTTAGGAGTAATACCCACTTGGGTGGCACCTGTGGCTCAGTAAGTAGGGCACCGGCCCCATATACACAGAGTGGCGGCTTCAAACCCAGCCCCGGCCAAACTGCAACAACAACAAAAAAATAGCTGGGCGCTGTGGCGGGTGCCTATAGTCCCAGCTACTTGGGAGACTGAGGTAAGAGAATCGCCTAAGCCCAAGAGCTGGAGGTTGCGGTGAGCTGTGACACCATGGCACTCTACCGAGGGCAACAAAGTGTGACTCTGTCTCTATAAAAAAAAAAAAATAATAATAATAATACCCACTGCTAGCAAGAATGAAGTATACCAAAAAATAGTATATATGAAGACTGTAATATGTGTATATACATAAGCATCATGGTTGTTTTATTAATTCCCTTCCAATTACTTAAAAAAAATAATACCCAGGCTTGGCGCCTGTGGCTCAGCGGGCTAAGGCACCAGCCATGTACACCTGAGCTGGCGGATTCAAATCCAGCCCGGGCCCACCAAACAACAATGACAGCTGCAACCGGGGGGAGGGAGGGACGGCCTGGCGTTGTGGCGGGCGCCTGTAGTCCCAGCTACTTGGGAGGAGGAGGCAGGAGATGTAGTCCCAGCTACTTGGGAGAAGGAGGCAGGAGACTCACTTGAGCCCAGGAATTGGAGGTTGCTGTCAGCTGTAATGCCCCAGCACTCTATCCTGGGTGACAGCTTGAGGCGCTGTCTCAAAAATAATAATAATAATTCCCGCTGCCAGCGAGAATGTGAAGCAGCTGAAATCCTCATACATTACTAGTGGGAATATAAAATGGTATAGTCTCTTTGGAAATCAGTTTGGTATTTTCTTAAAAAGTTAAACATACAAGGTGGCGCCTGTGACTCAGTGGGTAGAACGCTGGCCCCATATAGTGAGGGTGGCAGGTTCAAACCTGGCCATAGCAAAATTGCAAAAAAAAAAAAAAATAGCCAGGCATTATGGTAGGCACCAGCAGTCCCAGCTGCTTGGGAGCTGAGGCAAGGGAATCACTTAAACTCAGAAGTTTGAGGTTGCTCCCAGAGGCGAAGGCCTCCTGGAACAGGGACCCCATCGGAGCCCAAACTGGACTGAGAGTGCCTGGGGCAAATTCTCATGGCTCCAGCTTGTGTCATCACCCCTCAAGAGCCCCAGGTTTGCCTTATAGCGGAGTGCCAGGAG
>CAUYRH010019233.1:0-34445 GCA_963574655.1 Perodicticus potto
TTACTAAATGCAGAATTCAAATGTCTTCATACAATAACTAAGAAAATGCCATGAAGGGTATGTTAAACAGTTTGATGAAAACATTTCAGATTGTATATGAAGCCAGCACATTGTACCCCTTGATTGCACTAATGTATGCAGGTATGATGTAATAAAAATAAAGAAAGAAAGAAAGAAAGAACACTAAGATTAAACTTATATTAAAAATGACAAAATAAAAATAAAAAAATAAAGTTTTCATTGCAATACATGCTTTTGATCATTTTCACCTGTGAACTGTGATTGACTGTCCACATTTTAATTACCAGCACACTGGCACCAACTGGCTGACTGTCTCTTTTGATGATGCAATACTTCCTCAGCAAAATGCCAAGGTGTCAGCGGAATGACACCTACTCTTTGATGATGAGGCAGCAAATGTCACAACAAAACAAATGTGATTCAGCCATAAATTGCCATATTTCCTCCTTGAGGCATGCATGCCCATCCACAATCTCAACCCAAGGGATGGAAAAAACACAGAGCACATGCACACCATGCTCCTCAGCGTCAGGATGTGCATTTGCACACATAGGGGTCCTATCAAGCTCTAAGAGCAAAATCTCTTTCAGTGGCAGAGATCTACTTCCTACCTGGCAGAACAAGCAGAATAAGACAGGGTCTAAGAAAGATCAAATAAAAAATTCTTATGATCTGAAAATCTGTGGTTTCAAACATCCTGAAGCCAGTTTAATGATACTTTTGAACAATCAACAAAATGAATCTTTATATAAACTTAAAAATTCTTTTTAAAACTCACTAATGCCTCAACAAGAAATTCAAGTTCGGTTGATAAGAAAGAAAATTAGCCTAGGTACAGTGGCTCACACCTGTGATCCTAGCATTCTAGGAAGCAGAGGCAGGTAGATCCCCTGAGCTCAGGAGTTTGAGACCAGCCTGAGCAATAGTGAGACCCCTGTCTCTTTTAAAAATAGAAAAAACTAGCCAGGCATGGTGGCAGGCACCTGTAGTTCTAGCTACATGGGAGGCTGAGGCAAGAGGATGGCTTGAGCCCAAGAGTCTGAGTTTGCTGTAGCTAGGCAGACACCACGGCACTCTAGTCTGGGCAACAGAGTGAGATGCTGTCTCAGAAAAAAAAAAAAGATAAGAAAGAAAATTAATTACAGCAGATTAAAGTCTTATTAAAAAGTCCTTATTCAGAAATCAACCAAATTGCAAGTATGATGGGTCATCTGCTCAGACAGTAACTAATCAGAAAGAAATAATTAATTAAAAGTTTAAAAATGATGTGATTATTCTTTTTAAAATCATATTCTGCAATTAATTTTAACAGTTAAATTAAAATTTCAGAAGCAAATAGCTTTATAATGTCTCATAAATTTTATTTCTTCACTAATATATTTCCTGGAAAGCTCTCCTTTCAGTTACCAACAACTCTATTATATATTAATTTAAAAGAGTAAGACAGTACAAATTGATGGAATGGACACTCAAAATACTGTAGGAAAAATAGGAACAGAACTGCATACACATCTTTGAACAGTTGAACAAACTATATTCTCTTCTTGTTCATTAAAAAAGCATTAAGGAAAGGACACATGAACTAATCAGAATCTCTGAGCCGCAATGACTATCTGCAAGGAATCCTAAGGAAGGGAATCTTACGTTTCTTACTAGATTAAGAGCTCAGAAAATATAGGCACTTGAGCCATACTGCCACCTGGCTATAACATAAAACTTGAAGATGGTAAGCCAAACTGAGGATGGACAAAACTATTCCGTGATCCTGAGTATAGATCTATTCAAAGCTGGTTCTGTCTTTGAGAGCCACCATTTCTGTTAGTCAATAATTATCCTTTTACTTTTAGCTAATTTGAGTTAGACATATTTTAACTTGCAACCAAAGAATCTTAAATGGCATATTGCTGCATATTCAATTTAGAATCTGAAAAAACATTTTGAAAAAAATCTCCTTTCAACAAAAACCTTGTTAATCATCCTACTTAAGCAAGTACACAGGAGAGGTTGTTATTTCCCTTTAATAAAGTCCCCTTCTTTCCTTATGGCTGACTAGTACTCCATGGCATCCATATGCCACAGAAAGGCAGAAAGTGTAGAGAAAATCATACACTGTACAGAAAGGCCAAACCTTCTTAAATTTAGTGTAGTGTTATTCACAATCTTATTTCCTAAAATCTTCCATCAAATTGTTTATCAGGTTCACAAATCTTATGAATGAAAGTGATGAATATATGTAAATTTTAAAATTAAATGTAGACTAATAGTACAAATGAGTTAACTTATGGTACAATAAAATTATCTTAACAAAACTTATTCTAGTTCAACTACAATTAATTCACCAACAACAGATATCAAAATGAAAATAAAGTGAGGACTATATTTTTAGTAATACGTTATGAATATTTGTATCCCAAGGAAATTTGGGATATGGAAACTCACAAATTTTTTTAATTCTGTCTGTGTTCATGATTTTTAATTTATTTATTTTTCAAATTAATAGAGGGTACAAATTCAAATTGTTAGGTTGCATCATTTTCAATTATAGGATAAGGTTCAAATTGTAGTTGAGCCCTTCACCCAGAGGGTGTGCTTCACATTTTGCACATTAGATGAGATTTTGCCAACTGTTCTCTCTCCTCCAGCCGATCACTCTCTTCCTCTCCCTCCTCCCTTTCCCCTCTCCCTTACTAGACTTTATCTGTGTTTCATCATCAGTGTGGGTGTGTACTTGTCTATACACTGGTTTCATATCAGTATTCAATACATTGGATTGTTTTTTCCATTCTTAAGATACATTACTAAGAAGAATGTGTTTCAACTACATCCAGGTAAACTTAAAGGATGTAAAGTCCCCATCTTTCCTTATGGCTGACGAGTACTCCATGGCATCCATATGCCACTGTTTGTTAATCCTTTCATGGGTTGATGGGCACTTATTTCCACATCTTGGCAATTGTGAATTGAACTGCAATAAAGCAGGGGTCCTCAAACTATGGCCCGCGGGCCACATGCGTTGGTGTGAATTGTATTTGTTACCATTTTGTTTTTTACTTCAAAATAAGATATGTACAGTGTGCATAGGAATTTGTTCATAGTTTTTTTTTTCCAACTATAGTCCAGCCCTCCAACGGTCTGAGGGACAGTGAATTGGCCCCCTGTTTAAAACGTTTGAGGATGCCTGCAAACATTCTGGTGCAAAGTCTTTGTGGTAAAATGATTTTTGTTCTTCTGGGTAGATACCTAGTAATAGGATTATGGGATCAAATGGAAGGTCCACTTTTAGTTCTTTAAGAATTCTCCAAACTCCTTTCCATAAAGTTTGTATTAGTCAGCAATCCCACTGGCAGTGTAGGAGTGTTTCCTTTTCTTCATGGTGAGCTAATCTCACTGGAGGTAGGTGATATCTCAGAGTGGTTTTGATTTGCATTTCTCTGATGATTAGAGACAACGAGAATTTTTTCATATGTTTTTTGGCCTGTTGTCTATCATCTTCAGAGAAGTTTCTTCTAATGTCTCTTGCCCATCTTCCCAAGAGGGTAAAAAAAATATACCTCTGTTTCCTTTAGAAGTAATTTCCTTGGTTCTTTATTTTATCCTTTGGTTTCAATGTTTTCTGATTATATTTTTCAAAGTTGTTTTGAAAAAGTTGGTACTTTTTCAAAGTTGGCACTGATTGATGATAAAGAAAAAATTTAAAACACCAAGGAAAACATTTTCTGAAGATGCTTTATAGTTCTCAGTAATCTAATTTGTGGGAAATGGAGAGAAGAGTACCACAGAGTGCTTTTCAATAATTTATGGTGGAGATTCATCTTCTAAATTTGAAAAAGTAATTTGTGACCCAACTGTGCTGTGAATCTATTTGTGTAATTAGATGGTTGGCTACATCCCCAACCCAGCCTATTCTTCTTGCACTCTTTTGGGTGTGCAACAGATTTTGTGCTTGGATCCATCCTTAGGGAAATGAATAAAGAAAAATCATTCATTTGTATTTTTTAAAAACCTGATTATTACCAAAACTCAGACCCAACTGGCAGATTCTGATTTTAAGAATTGTTCTTTTTGAATTTGGAGAAGAGATAAACACCAATACACAATTCTTTTTCTTCTTTTTTTTTTATTTTCTCATTTCATTTAAATGCTTACTTTTTGCTGGATTTTTTTATCCACTGGACTTAAACACAGGATTTTTTGATTGTGCCAATCAAAAAAAATGCTGGCTAACATTTCACAATAAAATGGCAAAAGGGCCAAGGATCTCATAGCCATTGATATTTTTAGTGAAAGTATTATAGGCATCATTGAGTTACATAATATTTTTAAAAAGCTATTTCAATTATCATCTTGATCTTAAACCAAAAAAGCAGAAGTCGTTTCATCGTTATTTTCATTTACTTGATTATACTTGAACTACAGAATATAAAGTTTTTTAGAGTACACAGGAAGAGGAAATATGACCCATTTACTATGCTTATTTCCCATATCTCTAACTCCTTTTTATTATCTGAAAAGTGGACTTGGAGTGAAACAAACACTAAGTTTTTAAAAATAAAAGAGAAAAAACAGAAGGAAAAGAAAAGGAAAAATCCAGACAACCATGAATTACGTGAGATCCGTGTGCTCAGGGGCAATTAACCACACACCAGTTGAGATGAAAGTAAATTCTGATGGTATCCTCCTCCATTTTTAGGTTAATTTTTTTTAAATTTTGAATATTTTTTTCATAGCAAGAACCAGATTCACATTGAAAATTAATTTATGATGTTCTACTTTATACAGTTATAGAAAAATTATACTTAAAGTGATGAGAATAGAATTTTTAAATAAAACTGGTATAATTAATTATCTATTGCCACTTTTTAAATGATAAATGCTAAAAATAATAGCTATATTATAAAGTATAAGACAGTTTTCTTTAATTGGGAAATTAATAAAGCAAGTTTCCTGCTATCCACATTTGGTGAGTAATAAGAAAAGCAAATGAATAAGATTTCATTTTGTGTAACAATGATGTATAATATTTTAAGCTGTTTTCAAGTGTACTATGTCGGACTTAATGTAACATAAAGAAAAGATTTGAGAGTAAAAGTCCAAATACTTGGGTTTGACTTCCAACTCCACTGGCTTTGTGAACTTGAGTAACTTATTTAACCTTTCTGATCCTCACTAGTCTTACATAGAAAGTAAGTACCTATTTATGTTACCAAGTACAGTATCTGTAAACATGACACTTTGCAAATTTTAATGTGTTATTTAAATATAAAATGCTGCTATTACAAAACCTTCTAGAGCAGTAATTTCAAAATTAGAGAGTGACCTACCTAAATGTAGCAGGTTAATTATATTGCCCAAGAAGAACTAAAATTCATCAAATTATTAATTCAAAGGTGTTTTTTACTCAAAAAATAAAAAAACCTCTGATTTTGTAAATCTCCAGTAATTTCATAAGATTAACAAATATAACAAATTTTGGATCTTTTTTGTTATATATAAACTGGCTTTTAATATTTCCATAATTAACACTTTAGAAAATTTCAGCAATTCTGTAATTATTAATTTAGGCAATTACACTTTCTGAACAATACATCCATTTTCATATTAGATTATGAGTACATAATCTAATTCTGAGAATATCTCGGTACTTGCTAAATAAATATATCTGCAAGTGAATTGAAAGGGAACAATTTCCCTATTTATTCAAGGCTCATGAGTCCCTTCTCTTTCATTTGTAGGCATGTATAAATGGGAGTCTGGTTTTCATCTGTAGACAAGATAGGCAAGTGTATTGTTTGAATTGTTCTAATTCATGTTTGAATTAGATCCTAATCATAATTGATAATTTATTTTCATATAGCTGCAAACAATATCTGACATTCAATTATCTGTGATAATCTGTGGAAAAGTTATGGAAAATAGTATAATATCTATAGAAAAATTATGGAAAACAAGATAAATTATGATATTGCATAGTGTTAGTGAACTGGCTAAATGGAATAATTAAAGAAAGTTTTTAGACCATGACAGGCAAATATGTGTCACCAGTTTTACACTCCATTTTCGCACTCCCAGATAGCACTACCAATTCCTTTCTGCCAAGCCTCAGACTTTGACACCCAAGCAGAAAACCATATAAAAGCAACTTGTACCCTAAACACATGATTAGAGAAGTTCTTAAGGAAAATTTTGTTTAAAGATATAAATTCATTCAATGAGTACTTTATAACTTATTTTCTGGAAAGTATCACAGGAATGGGAAAGAAAAGTAACATAATTGTAAACTTGCACTGGAGAAACAAGGATAACACTTTATTGAGTTTCCTTGATATAGTTTCCAAGTTTACACTATGCAAGTCCAAGTTTATATTACATATTGATGCAGCTAAGTCTGCATCCTGTGAGGCTGTGCACATGTTTGTTCTCGCTCTCGGTGCAAACAGCAGGCCCACCTGTCTGTGGTTTCCCACAAAGATCCGCTGACAAATCAGGCCCACAATGCAGTTTGTTAGCCCCTACTGTAAGACATAGACCTATACTTCCAAGACTTAATTCTGGTATTTCCAAAGAGTGTCATACTTATGTGTTCTAACAAGCCTATTGGGGCCACTGTTCCTGCTGCCACTTGTACATCATACTCTGACCACATTCTTACTGCTCATTTTGGCCTGCCCTTGCTTACTACATGAGGCTGAGAGCATGTGTGGTTATATGGCTTAGCCCGGGACTCAGGGCCTGGAGCCCTGGTCACACTGCTCCTCACTTGTACACAGCTGGTCTTAGAACTTTAACTTAGTGACTTGCTCCAGGCTACGCAACTGCCCTGGCTTGCATCTCAAGGCTGCTGAATGAAGCACAAAGGCTGACTCCATACTTCAGATAGAGCCCACAGCAAAGTTGCTTGAGACGTACACTTTTTTTTTCATATTGTGAGAGATGAGGTCTTGCTGTGATGCACAGGCAGGACTCTCAAACTCCCAAGCTCAAGTGATTCTTCCGCCTCAGCCCCTCAGGTAGCTGGGACTACAGGCATATTCCACCATGACCAGCTGAGGAATAGTATTTTTGTGCAACATCTGTCTTAGGTTCCACACATTCTCATACACCTGGAATATGAATCTATTTTGAGGGTGGACTGGGGCAGATTCAGGTGTGTAACCCCATGTTGTTCCCAAAGACGCATTTCCCCCAGTGCCCCTTAACCCCAGATCATTGAGCCAGACTCTTCCCTTTGAATGAATTATTTCCTAAATGTGCCTCTATCCTCCAAACCACTACACATCACACAATTCACTACAAATATCGGGCAGAAGAGCAAACATATTTTTCCCCCAGGAGGCATCTCCATAGTCAGCATAAATCAGCTGCTACCAATAACAGGGAAAGATGGAGTGCATGGTATCTGGGAACTCCCTGTGTCAGATGTGTACATTTCTACTACTGGTCAGCAGAATTCTCTATTATTTATGCATATTGATCTAATCTAATCCAATCTATCCATCTGCCTGTGTGTATGTGTTTATTTATGTGCCTGGACATCCGCATGTGTTTGAGTCTATTCTGGCTGCCATACAAAAATAGACTGGGTAATTTTTAAACAAAAGGAATTTATTTCTCACAGTCCTCAAGGCTAGAACCTACAAGAACAGCAGCTTCAGTATCTGGTGAGGGCCCAGTCCTCATGGATGGAAGGGCAAAGGGGCTTTCACGTTCTTTCAGGCCTCTTTGATTAGGGCCCTAATCCCATTAATGAGGGTACAGCCCTCCTTGACTTAGTCACCACTCAAAGATCCCTACCTCTTAATACCACCAGAATGGGGATTATGTTTCACCACACATTTTGGAGGGACAAAACTTTCAGACACAGCAAGGGTGTGTGTGTGTGTGTACACATATACATTCATGTATCTATATATAATCTATATATAAACATACATATAATCCATACAGAAATACATGATATTTGACATATACTATTATTTTCCCTTTTCTAGCCACTTTCTCCTTCATTTTGTATGTCTTGCTACATACCAGTCAAAGAGTGAATGTAAGGGATATCTAAAGAGATATCTCCTTTTTTTTCCTAATCAAGAAACTGACCACTCAGAATATAATCACTGGAGCTTTACCTTTTCCTCAAAAGCATAAAAGAACACATAGAATAAGAGTTTGGTATTGATAATATTGGCTATGGTATAAATATGAAGAAACAACAAAAATATCATTCAATGTCAAACCTTCAAATTCAGTAAAAAAGAGAAGTTCCCTTAAAATAAGAAAGTATTTATTTTTTAAAGTCTCAAACAAATTTATCCACACAGAGCTAAGTGAAGAACAATCTCAATAGTGATGGAATCATAGGATACTCTTGCAAAATTCTTGTATCGCAGAAGGAAGGTTAATGAAGGTGCCTCTCTTATCACCTATACCAGAAAGGGGTGATGGAAAATAAAAAAGAAGTATACCAGCTCTATTAGAAATTCTTCTGCCACTGAAATAAAGCCTTTTAGGATACACTTTTTCTACCATTTGGCAAAAGCAGAGGTTTCCATCAATATTAATAGTGCCAGTCTCCTATCTGTAAAATGATGGCAAAGTTGATGAATAAATACCAAGGCACTGGAGTTGAATAGGTAACCACCGATGCGGATGCAACAATTATATTCAGGTACCATCAAGTACCATTTAGCCTCAGTTAGTGAACATTTCACAATATTCTTGTTGATTTTTGCCTGGTAACATATCCTAGGCAATTAGAGGCAAAAGGAATTCCAAAGTCATTAACTCATTCCACAGACACATTGAAGAGGCGAACATTTGCCAGACACTGGCATCTCCGTCTGATTCCCATAACTTCTCCAAAAAGAGGTCACTTATCCTCAACGTGAATTTTTCCCATAAAGGGAGTAGATTCTTTCGAGATATTTCTGGCATGTTTTAACATCGTTGTTAGAAAGTACAGTAAAACCTCTATAGTTGGCCACAAGCACCATGTGTCTATACCAATACAGTAGGTCTAGTTTCTTATGTTGAACACCTCCGTTTATTGTCCAGCTTGTTACAGTCTCCTTAGGGTGCTCAACTTACAGAGGTTCTACAACATGTCAATTGACTTAAACAAATCCTGAATCTTTTCCAAAAACATAATTTGACATTGCAAATTAATTTATAACATATTTGCAGTATATTCTTGAAAAGAATCTCTTCTAAATTGTTGCCAGAAAGAACAGGAGACTGACCAAGAAGGAAGCTTGACTTAATGAGCCAGCTAAAAAAAAGGTGATACCAAGTAGAAGGGGTATTTGGATAAGAAATTTATTTTAAATATTCAATTTGCTGTGATATACTTATGTTATAATAACATTTCTTCCCTATACAATCTAATAACTCTTAGGATTCTAGTAATTAGGCCAGGCATGGTGGCTCATGCTGTAATCCCAGCACTTTGGGAGGCCGAGGCAGGAGGATCACTTGAAGCTTGGAATTCAAGACCAGCCTAGGCTACATAGGGAGATCTTGTCTATATAAAAAAGAAAAAAAGAGAGATTTTTTTTTTTTAATTACCTGGACATGGTGGCAAACACCTGTACTTCTAGCTACTCAGGAGGCTATAGTGGAGGACTGTTAAGAGTTCAAAGTTACAGTAAACTATGATGGTGCCACTCTATTCTAGCCTGGGTGACAGATGAGATCCTGTCTCTATAATAATAAGTCTAATAATTAATACTTAACTAATTTGAATACAACTGTACACATATAAAATCTTTTAAAAATATGCAAAACTATTTCTTCGTGGTAGGATTAAAGGTTATATTTTTTATTTCAATACTTTTATTTTGTATAATAAGTATATATTAATTGTATAGTATTTGTATCAAGACAAAATATACTTAAGAAATAGACTAAAATTGAATTTGTTTCCCTTTGAACATTGAATTTGTTCTTAATTTTATTTTATGTAGCTACCCAGAAAAAATTTAACTTATTTCCAACATGAGAGTTCATGCAACATTTTATAACAGTTATGGTTGTCTCTTATTCATAGTATAAATACCTCAAGAGCTTTCTACAGCTCTTTCTATGACAGTTTCAGGATCCCCTGCAATTTAACTACTCTCCTTTATTCATGCTCTAATTGTGGTTTTCCAACTATATATTCTAATAGGAATAGATAAATAATAGGAGCCAGTGGAGTTTTTAAGCAATCAAAGTTGTGGAGTTCCTAAAAAATTATGCTAATCTTTTTTTAGGAGTAAATAAATGTTAAGTACAAAGTTCTTGCTACAATACTCAGTATAGATCATAAAGTATAGTTTGTAAGAGCTTCAAATGTATATATTTCTGGTATTAATGAAAATAATGTCAACTTCATATTAATAATTTAAATTTGCAATGCTAAGGTCATTACTCTGATGTTTACTTTTATGTATGTCAATTTCTAGGTTATACATGAATAAAAGGAATGATAGAAATATCTGCATTTCTGTTTTCCACCCACATGGATGAATAATACAGATGGTTTCACAATAATGATCAAATTAAACATATGAACGTCTTCTGTTTTATAAACAGCAAATCATATCAGTATTTATTTTTATCTCTGAAATAAAAAGAATAAATAATATTAATATTAGAGACCAAAATTTTAGCAAAGGGTATAAATATAGCAATCATGTTAAAAGGGTGAAATATAGCAATCATGTCAAAATAAACAGAAGTATTTATTCATGTGGGGTTATTTTAGCTGTCAATATATTTCATAATAAGTCATTTTAAATTCTCCTCTATTTTTACTTTCATACCTGAGTCATATATAGATTTAGATTTTTTTAAAAGGTCAATGATGCCATAAATAGACTAAAGCCAATAAATACTACCATTATTTCAAACACATTAGTAATCCTATATTATTATTAGGGTTGAGAGAAACAATCCATCAACATAGGAATTCAACATTTACCCAAGTATTCAGAACTTTTCATTTCTAATGTTAAACTCACATGTTCATAAGCATCTGCTGACTAACATGTATAGATTTATTTACTGAATCTTTTCTTTTTGCAATGGAGAAAAAAAGGCAGACTGATTAATACCTAATATCAGGCCTTGAAAAAGTTGATTATGTTATACTTATATTGTGGAAAATGTGTTCAAAGCATTTATAGCTTTTAACATAGAAGTCAGCCCTTGATATTTCCCTGACTTTAAAAAAAAAAAAAAGCATGTGGAGGAAAATGAAAAATGAAACTTGTTTTCAACATCAGTTGGACGATGTGATCCATATACATACACATGCACACACACAGAGGGAGAAAGAGAGAAGCTCATTGATATATTTATAAACATATAACAAAACTGCATTAACCATGCCTTCACAAAGGATGTGGAAAGAGAGGCAGAAAGGTAGCTTTAGTTTGTTTTTTTTTTTTAATTTGGTCATAATCTGATATTTTTAAACAATAAATATGAAAGACTTAAAATATTTTAATATAGTTTATATGGAGAACAGGGTAAGCGTAAAAGAGAAGATTCAACTCAAAAATATATCCCTAACCCTTTTCTTTTTTTAAGGCTGGTCAAATCTATGCTAAACACTTTTCTTTTTTCTTTCTTATATAAAACAATAGTGACCAATACTGATGAATGGCTGGGCTTAAAGCCGTGATGTCATACACACCAACCTAGAAAACCATGAACATAATCTGAATATGACAATAAACTACTTATTTTTGGCCATCTTCTGAATTCCAAATTAGATACAGTTCTCTAACTTTAGTGGAAGCTCTGTGTGCGTGTCTGAGAGTGTGGGAGCCAACAAAGGGTAGTGTTTGTCCCACTGAATTTAAATGTCTCTGCACATTATCCTTTTGGCTGGCCAGATGACAGAGGCCTTTGCCAGCACTACTCTCTTTAAATATAGACCTACACTTTTTAAATAGAGCTTACTTATTCCAGAGAAAGGTTTTCTTTCCTGGAACAAGTTAGCTCTGTAAGGAGCACATGAGCCTCTTCTATGCCATCAGTAGCTCATGCAAATAACCAAGATGTGTGTGACTTGTAAGCAGCTTTTGTTTAAAAGGTTAAACAAACGTCTTTCTTTTAGTCTCTGCTTTTATTTCCAACACCTAATGAAAATTTCAAACCATTTTCAAGACATTTCCAAATATTGTTGTCAACTATCTCTGGCCAATTTAACTATCCACATATAAAGGAGGTATTCGATTCAGGCAAACTAAAGTTTCAAAACAATGGCTTCATTGCTATCTGTAAACAGCTCTGTCTCCAGGAATTTGGGGGAAAGATAGGCCTGGTTGTAACATAAAGGAAAACAATGACTGGCACTGATGGTATCAAGTTTAAATTTTCATTAAAAATGGCTCAGAAATTTCTGGGAACATTAGCTTATATCACAGGGACAGCTTTCTCTGAATAATGGCAAATGCAAACTGAGACAAAATTACAGAGACCACTCAGCTCCAATATGTGTTAGTATTAATTATGGGTACTTTGACAACATAGGGAAATTGTTTAGGGAGCAGAAAATTAATAACCATTCAATATGTAAAGTGGATTAACATGATCATATAGATAATAATATATATATAAATAATAATAATATATATTATATAGATAATAATATACATGTATAAATAAATTACACAACAAAATGCCTACAGTGGAAAACAATGAAGTAATCACCAAAAAAGTTAAAATAACTCAATGTAATTGGATTAATATTATTACTTGAAGTTGTGACTTGAACTAATAGAACTTCTTTTATCTTCATGATTAGTGAAAACTGATTATAGTTGATTAAGTACATAATCTGTTGTTATGGTATGATTATTGTCTTAAGAAAACGTGTAATTCATTTTTCTGCAGCTGTTAATTCTTGTATTTTTGACTGGGTGAATGAAAGTCCCTGCCTTTCTACAATACAGATATTGGCAACTGGGCAAAACCTTCGCAGGTCATAGACTGATAAAGCTTTTACATAATTTGAAAAACTCACAAGAAGTATTAATAATATTTCCATCTGAGTCTTACATCATTTGTATATTCTAGGGAAAATTTAGTCAGTTAATGAAAGAAATGAGAAAGGTAATATTTTCTATTCTTAGTACATATAAACTAAATTGATGGAAGTCATATTATGACCAAGATTATAAATAATACCTGATGGAAATGAACAAGGGGGTTAGCAAAACTCAAGTTTTTTAAAAAAATGACAGTAAGAAAGTATTATCAGTCAACCAATGAGAGTAATTTATACTCTGGTACCAAACTTATCTTAACATCATCTCTATTTTATGTGACATTTAGCCTCCTCTGGGCATGGCAGAGTATAAAGAAGCATTAATGTGCAAGGGCAAAAGATGTTCTGGATAAATCAAATAACCAGACTCTTCTGTATCTAAGATATCATTATATCATCTCATATGCTTAAAAAAAAGAATGTATTTGAAATAGCAATTTAAACACTAAGATAAGTATGGGATATATAGTGTTTGAAGGATAAACCATCTTTATTAGTAGTGGCCAGCATAAAACTTTTTGACTCCTGATAGATACACATACATACATATATACATTCATACATACTTTTATATTATACATACACACAGGGATACAGAACATAATATATTGAGTGTATATGTGTGTGTTCATGTATACACATTAAACTGAGTTCTGTCATCACTCAAAATGTATTAAAGCTCTTGAATGCTATTTTACACATGAAGGGTGGTTCTTTAGTGGTTAACACAGAGTTAAACATTTGGTTTTAAACCAAATATATCTATGTAAACAGTCTTGAGAGCTTTACTACCTGATGGGTCTCCTGGTTATTATTACAGGAACATGTTCTTTAGAAAGAACCATAACTAATACTTGAAAAGCCAAGACTTAAAAAAAAAAGTACCCATCCTCAATGGTATAATTAGTGCTTACTTCCTGTTTATTTAACTCCGTTTTCCTTCTATGAGGTGTATGTGTGTGTTCCCTGTAATACAACCTATTTGCAACCTGGTACTTACGAAAGAAGTGAGATTATTTAGTGGTCTTTTCTGGTTTAATTTTCTATCACAGAAAACACAATTACATCAAATCACTACATAATTTTCCTCATTCATTTTGCCACAGTACACAAAATTAATGCTAAAATATAACTTATCTCTGTGAATATTTATGATCAAAAGCAATGAGAGGGGTTTTCTTGAGAAAAGTCTAATGTCAATAAGCCACGTTAGGCAAAAAGAGGACATCGTCTTCCCTGGCTAATTTGTGATTACCAAGTTTCTGTCTTAATTCTATGGAAACAGATTTGTTTCAGAGCAGGGACCACTATGAATTCTGTTTCCGTCAGTGATACCCACAGCAAATCAGGAGATTCCATTGAGTTGTTTTGATTCAGGAGAATAATTCAGATACTAGGAGTCAATCAGCTATTAGCCCCCTGTGAATCTTATTAACCCCACATCAAAGTCATGTTCCCTGGTTTGAAGCTGTATATTTGTGGCTGGGCTGGGACTGAATATGCCTCTGGGGATGTACACAAACCAGCTGCTAATTAACCAGGCACTGTCTTGACTCTCTGACCACAGAAAACCCCAGAGAGAAGGAAAAAATACAGCTTTCCCATGGTACTGCAGCATAAAGAATTATAAATAGATATTGCAAAGTAGTAGGATGGGGTAAACTCCTTCCCCTCAAAAGAATAAAACCTATTACAAACATAGGTCAGTTCAGATTATTCTGAAAACAGTAAGAAGCACAGTATTTCAGATAAAACAGGCTCTTATGTTTCCATTGAAAATCCAATTGATTGTGAGGCCTCGCCACTGACTCAACCCCCACTTAAGATGAAATGGGCATACAGTTACTTTAGGCAAGGGGAAGGGGAGGGGGAGAGGAAAATGTGCCATGATAACACGAAGTCTCAGCATTACAGGAAAGTAAGTCCCAGGAAAAAAATCGGGGTGTGGGGAGATGTATATCTGGCCATTTCTATCATCTCAAATTTCTTATTTCCTAGCATGAATGTATATTTTAAGGCTATAATGAAGCAATAATCTATATTATAAAAGGGATGACTAGGACTGATAAAAAAATTAAAATTCTTGTCATCTACTCTTCATGCCTAATATAGGGGTAGAAAATGCTAAATGTTGACAGGAAAGAAATCCTATGTATAATATGATGCCATAAGCATCCTCTTTGGTGATCATCTATCATCTTAGGTTGCTCTGACTTGGAAAGTCCCTACATTGAAAATTGAAAATCTCTGTGAAAACTGATTTCCCCTCTGTTTCTCCATATCCCCTCTACTTAAGGCCCCCTCTGGGTGGAAAATAAATGGGAGAGTAAGGTTCTTACTCATAAATAATTTGCTTTTTTATTTGTTTCATATTTCTAACACATTAAGTCTTCTGAAAGTCTCACCTCTAAAAAGGTGAATACTAAAAAATGTCTTCAGAATGTAACATAATTTGCAACCTATACTATGCACATGTAAAAATAAAACCTGAGATAAATCACAACATATTATTTCTAAGCAAGTTGTCATACCACTACATGAAAAAATATATACTTTAAATATGCTTATATTTGTGCATTCTGATGCTTTTAAATACTTCTAAATATATTTGTACTTAAAACTTCAACATTTTGTATTGCTACATAAGTGCTAAAATACAAAAAAGTCCCAAAAGACAAAATATAAAGACACATGTCCATGTGAAATATTACAATAAGAACCAATAGATGATGTGGGTGAAACAATGGAATACTTTTTAAAAACAAAAGCTCAGATGTCTACATAGCACTGGAACAAAAAAGTTTATGAAGTTGCTATTAAACAGAATAAAATGATATGGTTTTGAAATATAAATGTTGGACCTAGAAAGAACTTTTCAATATTTAGGTGGCCCTTCAGTTTTTATGAACACTTATTATAATAAAGGCTTTATAGCTGAAGAAACACAGTTCAGAGGTGTCCATGAGCTAAACTCTCCAAGAGCAAAGAGTGGTTAAAATAGGACCTATGAGCCAGAATTGCCTTTAGTACACTGAATTAATTTACTTAGTATCATTAAACTCTTATTGTGGAATTGGATTACAAAACGTTAACATGAAAGCCTGGAAATTAAGCAGCAACCAGAAACGACAATATTGAAATACAAGATTATTAGGGTTTGAAAAAATATACATGAGATAGTAACAAGACAAAGAGATTTCAGAGTTTTACGTCTGTTGTGTCTGATTATGGCAAATTCAGTGGTGATGGCTTTTTAGAATCAGTAGCACCTGTATATGTCTTTTACTTTGTTTCAGAAAAAAATATTTGAAAAGAAAGATTTAATGTGATCTATGAGAGTAATGAAATAGAAAGAGAGAAAAGTGTACATTTTATAGAATTATATCAGAAATAAGAAGGGGAAACCAGAACAGGGATAAGAAATAACATTAGAAATAAGACTAAGTAAAAATACATGACCAGAAAACCTTATATATATTCACTTATGGACAGATCACAGCATTAGTCTAGTCAATTCTAGTCTATTCAACTACAACATAAAGAAGTAAACCTTGCTGGGTAAAAATTTCAGTGTACCAAAGATAATAATAAAATGAGAAGTACAATTCTTATATTAATACCATATGGGTTTTTCCAGAAAGTCCAGCCAAGTATGTCTCTATTTTTCATATCACATGGCTGGATACTTTCTAGATAGCCCTCGTTTATGTTGTATATATTGTCCATCAGTCTACAACATGTCAAATTTGAAATCTTTTCCTCTATGGCATCTGAACTGTGTATTTTGATGGCAGCAATTTTTAAAAACAGATTTCAGCTGAGCATGTAAAGATTCGGAGCTTCATGAGTATTCCACAGTCACATAGATACACACTGGTGATTCAGGGGTCGGACCTTAGTTGTCTGAAGTTCCTCTGGCTAGAGATCAAAGTGCACTAACAAGAAAGCCATATGACATTTTTGAGAGGCTTTTTCTTTGTTTTCTTGAACATATGTATACACAAATATAAACACAAATCACATACCACATATACACATAACATTCTTTAAAAATTCTCCTTTTACTCATCTACCTCAAAGACTACATTCCACAGACCATTTCAATTTCAAATGAAGTGAAATTAAGCCTAAAATCAACTTTAATTACAATCAGCTCAGAAAATCTGATATTAGATTACCAATGCTATGAGATTTACAGCATTTAACGGGTACCTAAAAGCTCCAGGGCCATTGAAAGACAGACTTTGAAATCCCTCTCATTCACATTAGCTTCCTCCTAAAGAGAACCGTCAGTTATTCACATGTACGTTAGTCCTATTAGTGTACTTAGATTCATCAGTAAATGACATAGAACAGGGCTTGAATTTCAAGATCAACAACCCCATTATTTCTATCACTTCTAATATACTCCTTATCCATCCACTTCATTCAATAAATAAACAATGCTAAACCACCATCTACATTTCATTATCTGGCTACTGCCAACACATGGATGATTTAACTATAAATTGTGTATCAAAATGAAGCCTCACTTACAAAATGCAAATTTTTATGAAAACACAATCTATTGAATTTACAAGGTCTAACCATTCATAGCAGATGCTAAGTATTTTATACTCTTTCCTTTGCAAGGAAGTTAAATTAAATGTTTGTTGTATATGTGAAACACCAAACAGTCCTGCATGACAATTCCACAACTTAAAATCATTAAGACAGATGGATATGTAAAGATAAGTCTATCAGAAACTAGTGTGAAAACAAAACAACCACATATGGATTTTTTTAATGAAAAATGAATAGATTTTAACTACAGCTTTTTCCCATTAAAATGACTACCTAAATCTTTGCTATAGGAAATTAAGAATAACCTTTCCATAATTTTATGTGAAATAGCAATGTCTAAAAATACCACTGAATCAAATTTTGATTGAATTATACCACTTAGGACCACATAGCATATATTTGAGTGTATATCTATACTACACACACACTCTCTGTGTATTTATATATAATATATTTTACATATATATATATATATATATATATATATCACTTAACATATTTAAACAAAATACATCACCTAAACATATTCAAAGAAAATACACAGGAGCCATCAATATACATATTGTAAATGTTTTGCTATTAGTATATTACGAATATTACTTATTTGACTCTAATTGCCATAGCCTACATAACCATTGACTTTGATCTTCCTATGAAGAACCCTTCCACTGATGTTTCAAGCACATGAAATGAACAATTCAATTTCCAATATAAGCTTCAGTGTTCAGTAGATGGAGAGTAGTATTATTCCTGATTCTGGGTAAAAAAGCAAATGTCAGGATATGAGCATGCTTTAACCAAGGCCCAGAATCCTAGGAGCTAGGGGTAGCTTGCTTTTCACCAAGGTTGTGATGGGACATGTGTACTGAATGTTTTTCCATTCATTTGTCAATTGCCTACCACGTGAACAGCCCTCATACTTAGGCTCTGAAAATCCAAGGTAAGTTAAAATATATGTCCTTATAAGAGTTCACAGTCTATCAGAAGAAACAGTTTCAAAACAGTATAACTCTGCTCCAAAGAGAAATGGATGAGGGAGCTGTCAGTGTGTACACAGAACTAGAGGGAGATGTTTGCCAAGGACAGAGAATTTACCATGTTCACTGGATTAACACACTGCATGCAGCTTAGAGCTGGAGCCTAGTGGGTGCTCAGTAAGCATTTGTTGAGTGGATAAATGGATAGATAGATGGAGGCTTACCTTTTAACTTAGAGAGAATAAGCAACAATATGTAGAATTTGAATACTTTATTAAATTTGTCAGACAAAGAGAGCTAAACAGCTGGGTGAAGGCATAAAGACATAGATATGTGTTTTATTTGGGACTCTTCAAATAGTACCTGTCCAGAGAGGGTACAAGAATGTGCAGGGCATGAGGCTCAAGAGGTAAAAAGAATTCACTGTAGAATTTTGACCTTCTAATGCAGGCAGAGTACAATGCTCTTTTTACATACTAAGCTCTCAATAAATGCTGAATTAACTGAATGATTTTCATCACAATAAGAAAATGAATGCCGGATTATGATAAAACTGATATATAATTTGGTTACATCCATATTTTAAGTATTGTACATTATTAAAATCCGTGTTTAAGTCCCTCAATTATCAGTATAGCAAATACTTATTTAATGTGTACTGTTTAAAGCATTACAGAGGTATAATGTTAGTAGCAATAGTATTTTCATCAGCAATGATGAATTGCATGAATTTAGCCCACTGTTTTCAAAGCCCATTCACAGCTATCTTATTTGTTTATTCCTTGAATTAGAGTTCACAAGGTTATTGGGGATATAATATATACCTATTAAAATACTCACAAAATTAAAGCATCACACCTTTTGGTTAGGTATCAATATTGGTGTCACAGACAAGGAAGAAATAAATGGCCAAACTGCATGCTGCAGAGTCACTTCCCCAGTTCTCCTGGCTTCATCAGGCTGGTACTTCTGAAAGTCCTGGAGAGGAGGGATTCAAGAAATCTCTCCCACTTTTTTATCCTCACAGAAGTAACAAAGTTAAAGGGCTTTGATATTTAATATATTATTTTGTATGATTACTGTATCTGACCATTAATTTTCTCCTATATATCTATTAATTCCTTAACATCTAATTTTATCACATTTTGTATCCATAATTTATTGGACAGTGAGTGCATCAGAACTCAATTTATTTCAATACAGGATGGAATGGGATGGGTTAGGCTAGGCTAGGCATAGCAAGGTTAGGCTAGGTCAGGTTAGGCTGAAAGAGAATAGAAAATACCACAGTGCATTACAAATGCTCAGAGTATTATAATAGAACCTTTGATTCAATTATACATATATATATATAAGTAATTAATAGTTTAAAATTCCTTTATTAATATAGATTGTGATCTATAGTTTGAGAAACATTAGTCTAAGAGAACAAGTTCAAGCTTTAGGTAAAGACTGGATTAATTTTCAAGTTTTGGCATTCCTGGCTTTGTAGACTTTGGCAAACTAACCTCCTAGAAACCTCAAATTCCTAACATGAAACAAGGATGATATTCTCTACCTTTTGGACCTGTTAGAGATTTCAAAATTTTAAATAAGTAGTGTGTGCAATGCCTACAAGAGTTCATGAAACCCGGGTGGTATTTATAAATTATTAATATTATTTTACACTATAGTCTCTTAGGAAATGTTGGTTAAATATAACTGAAATGAATTGTTACAGCATTTTCATTAAATACTGAAAAAATGATTTAAAGAAGAATCCAATCTATTGAGAAGAGTTTATACTGTATGTCGGCTCGCTGACTCAATTGGAAGTGTATCTAAATAGCATAGGAATTCCATAATTCAGTTCAAAGCAATTTTGAATTTCTGCCTCTCCAAGTTTAAATTTTTATGCTCTGCATTCATCCTTGAAGGATTTGTAACAGTATGGAAAAGTTACATCAAGGACATGTAATCTATATCCCCCTTTGTTTTTACTACAAACATTACAGGGTAAAGACAAGTTAAAAATACATATGCTCATGCACACTGTCAAACTTTTGCTGGGTGTCTACAATTGAGGACATTAAATGAAGCTCCACACTCAGTGGAAGATAACTTTTCTATAAAAATGGGTAGATAGGTAATACATTTATAACTAAAGAGAAACAAAATACCACATTCGTGATACATGAAAATTTGGCTGAAAGAAGAATAGTTGGCCATGGGAGGCATAAGACAAAGGAAGGAGCAAAAGAAAGTAAACTAATTAATTCTTATTCATTTATTATTAATTGTTTTATCCAAACTGTAGGAAGTATTCATTGAATCCCTAACTTCAGGTCATGGTAGTAATTGCTCCAGGCACTAGGAATACAGCAGTTCCAAACAGTTTCTGTCCCCATGAAGTTTGTGTCCTGATGGGCAAGACAGACTACAAATAACTAAATAAATACATGTGCCCTGCTAATTGGTAGTAAGCGCCTTGCTGGTTGGAAAGGGAGAGTGGGGTGATGAGATTGCTATTATATTTTATACAGGGCAGGAAAAAAAAATCCTAAAGTGACAACTGAGCATAGACTTGAAGATGTAAGATATTAGAAGAGAAGAACAGTCATCATAATAGGTGTAAGGTAACTTTCCCACTGTGGGTTTGATTTACATTTCCCTGATGATTAGTGACATTGAGCATCTTTTCATATAACTGTTGGTGATTCATATATCTTCTTGGAAAAATGTCTATTAAAGTCTTTAGTCCACTGTTATATTGGGTTATTAATTTTCTTACTGTCAACTTGTAAGAGCACCTTATATATTTTAAGAGTAAATTAACCCTTATCAAAAATATGCTTTGCAGACATTTTCTTTCATTTTGTAGGTTGCTAAATGTCCATTGACAGAAAATGGATTTTTTAAAATGCAGTATATTGACAGCACAACAAAGTGACTATGATCAACAATGAGTTAGGGAATACTTCCTCAAATAGCTAAAATAGTGGAACTGGAATTTTCTTAACACAAAGAAATAATAAATGCCTGAGATGATAAATATTCCAACTGATTTGATTAATTTACATGGTATGCCTGTATCAAAATGTCCCATATATCTTATAAAAATTATATACCCATAATAGTTAAAAATTAAGAATTAAAAAAAGAACTACAGAGAAGAATTCTGAGGAATTTTATCATTTTCCACATGTCTGCAATAACAGCTATAGTAAAAACAAAGGGACTTGACCTCATGATCATACCTTATTTCCATTCTTGCCCATACATCTCAACTCTTACTTCAGCCTATTCAAAATTTGGGCAGCCCCCAACCTCAGATAGAATGAGAGTTCATCAGAATTTCTGTGTCTTAAACCTATGGGAAAAGGAGAAGGAAAAACTACACAGATACCCCAGGGTTAAGTATAAAAGAAAAAAGGCACAGAATAACCTCAATTAATGTAATTCTGGTCAAAAGATCATCTCATGGTAGGATCCAATTAAATGTTAAAATTTATTTCCTCCTACTTTCTCCATTTTTATTCATGCACACTAAGGTAACTAGACTAAATAGATGATCTAATGAAGAAGCTTATATCTCTCTATATACTCCAAATAAGAGAAAATAAACATGGATTTATCTAGCATTCATCTCATCTTTAGAAAATTTTTGAAAATTAATATTGAGATTTACATAGTCTTGCAGAAAGCTAAGATGAAATGAACACTTTTGCCCTGTGCCAATGTGTTAGTGTCTTACATATATTCATTCATCCAAGTATCATTTACAGCCTGCAGGCCAATTACAGTGTTGTTTTATAGATAATGAAACTGAGAATCAGAGAGCCAGAGTAAGCTGATCTAGAATTCAAGCCATTTGTGTCTCTCTTTAAAACTCGTGTTCTTTATATCATAGCATGGTATATGTTCTTTGCAGAATTAGTATGACATAAATGTTTATTCCTTCTTGTAAAAAAAAGTGGTATACACATACAAGGGAATATTATTTGCCCTTTAAAAAGATGAAAATCCTGCCATATGCAACAACAAGGGTGAACATTGACCTTGAGGATATTATGCTAAGTAAAATAAACCAGTCACAGAAGAACCAATACTACATGATTTCACTTATATTAGGAATGGAAAATAGACAAACTCATAGAAACAAAGACTAGAATAGTGATTCCAAGATCTGGGGGAAGGGATGGGGAGCTTTTAATCAGTGAATATAAAATTTCAGTTACACAAGATGAATAATTTCTAAAAATCTGCTGTACAATACTGTGCCTATATATACAATTCTTTTATATCGGACATGTAATAATCTGTTAGGACAGTAGAGACACTTAACACTCACATGTTAAGTGTTCTTACCACAATAAAGTAAAATATTAAAATATTTCAGAGATTTAAGACCAAACCAAAGAAATTATTTTGATGGCTCATGCAATTATCCACGTGCCATGGTGGAGGCCAGTGTCAGCAGGACTACAGTAGAAGAGCAGATAAGAATCATAAGAGATTGGGTATGAAATGGGAGAGAAAAGAACAGTCAAGGAAGGTGGCTTGCACTTAGATATTTGAAAGTTAAATTCTACAATGAATGACTAAATAAATAGATAAATAGATAAATAATGCAAGCAAGGAAATTAAACTTGTAAATGTTCACATTAGGGGACTCAGAAAAAATCTTATTCCTGGTAATAACAAAGCATTCTCTGGCTTTGTTATTACCAGAGATAAGATTTGTTATTTGGGGAATCAGTGGTGAGGCAAAGTTCTACCATGAAAAGATGAGGCTCTAGGTGAGAACAAGCACCTATACTTCTGCTTAACTTACTACAACAGAAATTTACGAATAGAGAGAACAGAGACTTTAACTTGAAATAATCAGTCAGTCATCAGAGGCAAAGCATATTAGGATGTTGTTATGCCTGCAACAATTAGTTGTTACTCTCCAGCCGGTTAATATCAGCCAGGCAATGAAGGTAATTGTACTAGGATCAAAGAGTTGGGCTCCTACAGAGAAGCAAGTGCATACCTTGCCAATATTTCATCATTCAGAACTACTTCCCTTCTTTTCCTAATATGAAAGCTATAAAAGGGAGAAAAAAAGAAAAAGAAAACAGCCCCCTGAAAGTGCTATTGTTAAGACCAAAAACTAATTAGTCATTGCTTCCCAAAGTGTTATGTGAAATGTCTCCAGAAATAATGGTCTGCTTTCTCAGATTTTATAGGTTTGCTGAGTCTAGTGTTCTCTGGAATTTCCTGTTTCCCTTGCTAGGGAAGATTGAGTAAACTTTACAAGTCATCTTGAATAACACAAACCTTTCAATAAAGGCAATCATTTGTGGATTCATAAAGTATGCAACTAGACTTGAACTAAGGATGAGAGCAGTAAATAAAAGCAATTTTAAGATGTGTGTATATGAGTGTGACTAAACTTTTTGGTTATTATATGCCCAAGATAGTCATTTTCTACTCTTTGAAGATGCTGAATAAAAACTTCACATGTCCTTCCATTGTGTTCACTAGTCAGAAAAACTACAATCTCAATATGGCCACCCAGTGCCCTCAATGTATGTAAATAATCTGTGCCAATTCAATTGTAAATTATATAGATAAATCCCTGGATAAAAGTTGCTACTTGATATGAAGTACCATTGTTATTGTGCTTTAGGGAGATAGATACTCTGCTTCTCACTAATATCAAAAAACTGTATTAGCACTTGTATAAATGCTGCCACTTACATGGAAACTCACTTGGCAAACTGTCACTTAGAAAGAAAGAATGACAAATGACTTTTGCATGGCAGCTGGCTTTAGAGCTTGCTATGAACTAAAGACAATAAATATAAAATACTGACATTTCTCTTCTAAAGCTCTTAAATTATGCCAACAAATTCCCTGAAATCACTCAACCTGATTTGGTCACATGTGGCTCATAATTATGCCTGATCTATTCAGAAGAAACATTAGATTAAAAATCAAATGCAAATAATGTATCTGTATTTCTGTAATTGTGATCAATGTTTCATTGTGCTAACATATAGATGAAGTATATTCCCCACTGAAAGCCAGAAACTACTCAAGTCTCGTCCAAAGAAAAAGCAAATTTCTCGTCTGTTGTGGCTTCCCAAAGTTGAAAACTATGCTGACTTAGCGAAGGCAGGTTGGATTTGATCACCAAGAGGATACAATTTCTAAAGGACAAAATGGACTTGTTATAAGACATATGAAGACCTCACCTATGTGCATAGATCAAAAATACATTGTTAAAGGAAATGGCAGTTTAGTTTAAAAAGAGCCCAAACCTTGGATAAGGATAGGCAGGGAGAAATTTTCTCTCAATATTTTCTATAAATGTAATGTACAATGAGTACATCAATGCTAACTTTCCAAAATTCACAACCACATGGTACTTTCTGCTTCCTGCCAAAGCACCAATAATTTAATATTAACTTAAGAAGGAAGATCCTTCTCTGGAGCCATGTGTAAGACATAAACGCTAAAATATGCCAAAGACTTTAACCACTCTGATATTTTGAAAACCCAATATTCAATTTAGGTGACAAGCTTCTTAAGAGGAAAATCAAAAAGCAGCTCTCTCCCTAACATGTGTCACCTGCCCACTCAACTGTGAATGGGGAAATGTGTCACGCCACCTTCAGCTCTGCATTTTACTCTTTCATGGTGACATAAGTACTTGCTGAATAGTCTTAGTTCTTATCCAACTTTCAAAACAAAGTCATTGTGATATATCTCAGATGCAAACTGGCGTTTTACAACCATTTCTATGTCTCCTTGAATAAAATTGCCTGCGACAATCATTTTGTTAATATTTCTGCATTTTTCTGAAGTTTTTAAATCCACTTGGATGCTATCCTGCAAGATGTCAACAAATTCAAAACAACAAATTAATTTTAGTAAAAGCCAAAGTTCAACTTCCTGAATGCTATTTTATGACAAAAAAGTAGAACTGTTCTACTATACTTTGAGATTTAAATTTATAGCAAAAAATACTTCCAAAAACCTCTCCTCGGTAACCCACATATATCTTTGCTACAAAAACATGTAAATACTACGCATCTGAATACATTATAATAGAACATTCTGAATTAAATAATCATGAAGCATATCATTGTTATTGTTTCATTTGACTATTAAAGGCTAATGGGGGGAAATAACAGAAATTTTTGACAACCTGTTGTAAAAACCATATAACCACAAAATATCCATGAAGGCAAAATAAAAATAATACGACATATCTTCCAATTCTGAGGAATGTTGTTATTATAAAGGAGTCAACAAAAATAACTCTGAAGAATAAAATCTTCATATGAACACTATGTATCAGTAAGTATAAAAAAGTGTCTCTAGAATTTATATTGAACTTTGAAGTTTTTTGTACTTATTTGTTCTCCTTTTTCTTCATCTATTTAGAAGAATAGATAAAGAGAAGAATATTACTGCTACTCTATTTTAAAATCTGATTAATCAAATCCAATATTGACGAAGGCATCATTTTTCCAGTAATTTAAAAAATAATTTTTATATAGAAAATGTAATCACTATTTTGAAGGAATGTAGGGAAAGGGAAAACCTAATATATCCCAGGAGAGTATCCCAGTGACCAAATTATAACTATTTTATTTAATCTTCATACCAACCTGATGAAGTAAGTATAATTATTTTCATTATGCAAATGAGGAAAATGAGACCCAAAGAATTTAAATAATTTGCCCAAATAACTTGCCCTAATGTCGAATACCAGTGTAGAGACTGGTATTTGAACCTATATCTATCTGCCTCCAGATCCTTTCCTTTACACCACGGTGAAGGGGATGTTTTCAAAAATAACTCATTTGATTGCCACGTGAGAACAGTGAGCATTTGGAAATTGTCTGATTTGAGTGACAAGTTCTGCTCTTTATTAAAGATCAATAACATGGACTGTCGTAACTCCAAATCAAAGAAACAAGCTCATATTGCAAGATTAAAAGTGAATACAAAATCCTGAATAATCTACAAGTTATATGCATCAAAAGGACCTTCAGAATTAAGAAGTCTTATTATATTCAAGGATATATTTATAAAAGGTTTGCACCATTGTCTCCAAATATGGCAGATAACAATTTCTTCCCTCTCTATAAATCTACACAATTCTTCCCAACAAAACCTGAAGTCCATTCTCCTTCTTTTTGAATCTGGGCTGGTGTTATAACTTGCTTTGGCCCATATACTGCAGATATAAGTGGTACTGTGTTTATTCCGAGCTGAGCCCTTATACAGATCTAGCCTTCAAGAGGACTAGCACCCTCTGCTTTCACTCTCTTGGGATCCATCCTCCATGTAAGATGCTTGGGACTATGAATGACAGGATGCTAGGTGGAGAATGGCCTCAAAGAATGAGAGGCTACCTTGAATTTGCTATCCCCTTCTTCCACGAAGTGCCATGAGAGGAAAAACAAACCATTTTGCTAAACACTGTCCAAAATGTAGAAGCATGAGCAAATACTTGATTGTGTCTTAATTCACTACACTTTTGTGGTAATTTTTTTCACACCCAAAGAAAATGAACATGGTGGTGACTCAAATCTGTTCTTTAAAGCCATTACTTTAAATTTCTTATAATATTTTATGAATAAAGCCCTTTCATTATAGGATATCTAGTGTTAGGAACTAAACTCTTTTAATGTCAGAGAAGAAAAAAATTGTAATAATTGATTTTCGAAAAGTCTAACATAAGTTAGCCCAAACAGAAAACTCTGATGGCTATATATGAAGCACAGCAAATACACATCCAAAATGAAAAGAAAAAAAATAAAAATTATTTGTTGAAATTTTTACTCTGCAAAAGTACTGAAGGCTGTTAAATTTTAAACATTCATAAAAATAATCAATGTATTTTTTGAAAGAAAAACAAAAGATGCCTGTTCTAAATAAACTATAGTGTTCCAGGTAATTGGATTGTAAAAAAAAAAAAAAAGTGTTAATAAAATCTGCTAGTTTCAACCTGTTATGATTTAAGTAAAATACATCTCAATTACCCGATAGCTGTCTGCTATAAAATAACTTTGGATAGAAAACTGATGCATTTGTAGGTCAATAGAACCCTTTTCACATAAAACTTTGGGGGCATATCCTGGGATTGAAATTTTTAAGATCTAATCCCTCTATCCCCAAACTCAGGGCGAGAAGCAGTAAAGTTATTAACATAAATTTAAGATAGGAAATAAGTACAGAGGCGGGAAAAGTAACCTTCAATCTAATCCATTCTGACGCTAGTGGCAGTTTTGTGTGTGTGTGTGTGTGTATTTTTATTTTTGGTTTTTTTTTTTAAGCTAATGACAGGTTGGGCTGTGGCCTGCTGTTACGTCTTTCTTTCTCCAAGTCAAACACCACAGTGAGTCCTTCCTTTCCCATGACCTATTGCCAGACTTCTGCTTTCTTTCCCCACAGGCCTGGTTTCCCCCTCCTTTGAAGAATCTGTTTTATAAAACCAGTGCCTCATTCTTGACTGTTAGACTGCTCTTTGGAGATCACCACTAGTGGTCCATTGATGCAAGTGGGCAGAGTGGAATGGATTCAGATTTTCCTCCTGTGTATAAGTACTAGTTTATAATCTCTTGATAATTTGCACATGCATTCCCCAATCAGGCTATCTCACCTGCCAAAATTAAATCATTTTTACTATTGCTTGGCTATTGTTAGTTGCCAGTGGATTCTTCTTTCTAGTCCTTTCTTTGTAATCACTTTTACTAAACTAGTACAGGGTTGAACACAGCAACAAGATGGGTGGAAACTGAGGAGAATAGGAAGAATTTACAGACTCTTTTCTCATCATTTTACTGTCCACTAGAAGACTAATGCTAGGAATGCTTTAGTGTATTTAGAGGGAGAATAAACTAGAACTTCCAGATGTGAGCATGTGTCCTTGTTCTATCATGTGGGATGAGAGGTGGAGTAAGGAAGAATGTTAAGACCTACATTTAGACATAGTGAGAAAATGCAAGGATATGCAATGGCTTCTAAAAATATACTCCAACAGTGAATGGCATAATGCCAGTCACAGAAAAGCTTAATCAAGCCCTTAAAGATAGACCCAGGTCAAGAGCTGCCACCACCTCCACCACCATGATCCCTTCTGGAGTTAGTACAGAACTCAGCCTCCACAAACAATAACAACCAGCCTTTCAAGATTTAGTGCTGTCCTTACAAGAGACTGTTTTCACTCAGGGCCCTCATTAATCTTGTTCATTCACCCTGAGTCTAATCATGTGGAGAGCTAAGGTTAAGAGTCTGTTCTTGGGGAGCTAAATACTTACTTGTGAGGTAAACTCACTCATCCATGACACTGAGCTACCAAGAGGGCAGTGAAAGAAATAATTTAAGAAATTGTGCCCTGGAAGTTTTACTTTATGAACGTGTGAATCTGTCTCCCAGCTTCAAAGTTACCTCATTTGGGAAAAAGTTCTCTGTATCTTTCCATACATAAAAGGAATTACATTCTTTCTTTTTTATTTCTTTTTTCCTTTCTTTCTTTCCTTCCTTCTTTTCTTTCTTCATTTCTCTCTTCCTTTCATTAAGCATTCTTTTCCTTTTCTACTCCCCCTTTTCTTCATTTTCCCCTTCCTTTCTCTTTTTAAGAGACATTATATTTACTCATTTTAATGAAAGTTTTAAGAGAAAAGAATTCTGGGAAATTATTTGAAATTTATCTGCTTAAGTAACTACTTTTAAATTAAATCACTTTGTGAAATTCTAAATATGAAACAATTTCCTGAAAACACTACAGAATCAATTAGCTAAAATTACCATATTTCTATGGTCATCTACAATAAAATTTTCATTAAGAATACAAAATTTAAAGGCTTAGGGGAGGTGGGGCAAAATACAAAATTTTGAGTGGGTATAAGTGAAAGCAAATCAGGTTACGAATTAAGGTGAAATGATGCATGTCTAGCCATGTCCTCATTATGGCTGTATGTTTGCATTAGCTGTTACCTCTGCCTGGAATGTTCTTTCATCAGATCTTTGCATGGCAGCCTGCTTCTGATTTAGGTATCAGCTTACATGCTACCCGCATAAAGGGGCCATCTTTGAATACACAAGCTAAACAAGGCATCTGGGCACAGTTAATTGCTTCACTTTGTTTTACTTTCTTCTGAGCAGTATCACTACCTGATATTTTCTTGTTTGTTTTATTCACTTTTTATTTCAGCTTCTCTAATTAAAATATGAGCTCCAAAGAACAGGGTTGTTTTTCCTCATTGAGTCCCTGAGATCCATGAGCTATCTGGCAGAGATTAGGTATTTCAGTGTGTGGATCAGTGAATAAACAAATCACGGAATGAATGTTTTCCGAACATTACTTACCCTGCAGCATGAATTTTATGAGTGATAAATATGAAAAAAACTTTATCAAGAAGAAACTGAAATCTGGTTGATATAATAGCTAAAAGCATATAAAAAAGAAGGAACCCTGTTTATTGTTAGAATATTATGCTAGGGCCTATACTTCAAACCCAGAGTGGTTTGCTAAAATTTTACTATTGTAGATGAGGTGAGAACACCAAGCTTTGATATCGTTAGCACCAGTAATCACAAGAAGCAATGCAAGAGAAGTCAGTGATTTTGGCAAAGAAAATAACTGCAGGAAGTACACCTATTCCTGGATCTGAAATTCAGACTTCATGTCAACAGTCTAGAAAGATAAATAAATCATCATGGGTAATCAGATAGTGTGCTTGTCCCAAGTGCAGGAAAACTGCATTTAGGAGGGAATGTTTGTTCCTGCCTGGCCTTCCAAACCACTCTAGCAATTTATCTAATCTTGGTGGTTTGTGAGTTTTGTTTATCTCATTTAGGTCCATTTCTCTGTCCCAAACATTTCTACAAAACAGCAGAGCTTTTCTTTTTTTTACAAAATGGGGCTGTTCTTTTGAGCCTATGCCTGAGGCTATAATCTGCAGGTGCAGGCCTCCAAAATTCATGGGCAGCCATCACTGGAAAGCTGCACCTTTCCCCAAAGTGCAGGAAACAGGCTACAGGAACTTTTCATAGTAATGGTGTATGCTTGTAATTTTTAATGAACCTACCCAGTGACATACCCTTGCAGCTATTTTCACTAATAAACCAGAATGCTTTTTATAAATATGGAAATATTTTAAGAGATCTTAGCAAAAGAAAATATTTCTTAAAAAAAAAAAAGTCACATGTCTTCTGGAATGTCTATTTCCTTTGCTTTCCAACCTTTTTCAAAGATCTAAAAAGCATATTTCAACAAAAGTATAATTTATCATTCTTTTCATTAAATGAAAAGCTCTGTAGTATAACAAAAAGAGCAATAAATAGTGTATAAAATGCAGTTGTTTCTCCTCTTTGGTGACGATGTCAGGAGAGAAGCAATTTCACAAACTGGAAAACACTAAAAATCATCTTCTCACTTGAAGGCAGTGAATGAGCACAATTCTTGCCTCGCACAAACCTGGGGTCTCATCTATGGCTTTACATTTTGCTGTGACATCTTGAGTAGTTACTTACCTATTTAATTCAGTTTCTTTCTTTATAAAATAATAATAACAACGGCCACCTGAAAAATTACTGTAAGTACTGAATGATACATTTCTTAGTATGTCAATATTTGATACCCTCATTATTATACAAGTATCTTCATTATACAGGCATTTTTCTCACTGGCCACATGTGCATGACTAAAAGGGTAGGAACCACATCAATTTCTGTTTTCTTAGGAAACAATCAAAATCAAAAATCAATCTCCAAATACTGTTTATAAGTATTAAGGAAAGAATTGAGTGTTATATCTTTTATCGGTAAAGAAGGACATATAAAAATGACACAAGTTGGTCATTCAGACATGTCCCATTGTCCCTAAAGATACTATAAGTTGCACAGGGCAGAACATACTATTTCCAAAATAAGGATGTTTTCCTGAATAAAATTGTACAATAGTCTTTGAATAAAAATGGGTTAGGTATAAAGTATTTGAGCACAGAAAATAGTTTTATCCAAACACTTGGCATATACAAAGCAGTAAAACAAAATTTTATGGGAATCAATATAGGATGGACCCCCTCTTATACTTTTGCCAGATAATGACAAAAAAAAACTCTTTACAGTCCACTAGCCAGTGTCATAAATTTAGTAATATATGAAATTTTATCACTAATAACGTAGAACAGATAGAGTCAAAAATAAAATGTGTTCTTTAAATGGAATAATGTAGTTTTTTGGAAAACTCCCTACAGTCTTCTGGTAAAATCACTCTTAAAGACAACTACTTATATAGGTACGCCACTTTGGGAAACACCCACACAATCTATCAGATTACCTATAATCATTTCATTTCATTAATTTATTAAATAAAACTTTACATGTTTGTATAGCTATAGATTTTTGATTTGCATATTTTTCTAATTTTATAAAAATAAGCAAGTTTTTATTTTCTGAAAAAAATTAAATATAAGGATACATCCAATGGTGAAAATACTAAGATTTTTTTCTCAGCAGTTTTACTCTCTGAAGCTGGCACTTCAGTATCCAGTCTCAAAGTCGTCTTCCTTCAGTTCTGCACCAAGTACCTGTTTTCAACTTAGATGAAGTTGCAAGAACTGAATTTACCTTTCTGTCTGAAACAACTAAAACCCTGAAGCAAACAAAACCAAGAAATGGAACACTGGCTTTTCAAGATTCTTAACTTGAGGCAATAAAGGATAATAAACCTGAGAAATGGAAAACATAGGCGATGAGTCTTACAACTGGCCAAGGTTGTTGCAATGAGGCAGTTTCTAAGTGATGGCATAGTGAGAGAGAGTCCAGAAAGAGCTCCCTGAAGTTCCAGATTTGAAGAGACAGAGCTGAGATTACAAGGAGAATAAAGTAGTTAGAGTTTTCTGGATAGAAAAAAACAGACAGAGGTGCAGCCTCTGTGGTTCAGTGGGTAGGGCGCCGGCCTCATATACTGAGAGTGGTGTGTTCAAACATGGCTTTGGCAAAACTGCAACAAAAACCAGCCATGCATTGTGGCAGGTGCCTGTAATCCCAGCTACTCGGAAGGCTGAGGCAAGAGAATCGCCTGAGCCCAGGAGTTGGAGGTTCCTGTGAACTGTGTCGCCATGGCACTCTACTGAGGGCGATAAAGTGAGACTCTGTCTCAAAAAAAAAAAAAAGAGACAGAGGAGGGATGAACAGAGATAGAAATTTAAAAATTTACAAAGGATCTTCATTAACAACTCAGCAGAATACAAATTAATACACACCTGTGAAGGAACTACTTGAGGCAGGTGAAAGAACCACTTGAAAAGACACAGAGGTAATGGTGCAAAGCACTCACATAGGCCAGGAAGAGTGTCTGTTCTTACCAACTGGGCTAGAAAACATCATAATATAAGGTGTATTCAGAAGAACAGCCAGAAGGGTATTGTCTTAGTTCTTGGAAAAAAATTAGTCTAAAACTAAACACTACTCTCATCCTGACAAATCTTAAAAGTGACATCCAAGAGAATAAAACCGTTTATAAGTAACTTAACTGTACCCCAGAAAAAATCAAAATTTATAGAAATACAAAAATATCCATCATCCAACAAGTTTAAATTCACAGTGACTGGTTTCCAATAAAAAAATTATCAGGCAGTCAAAGAAGTGGGGTGAGGTTAAAAACAACCAATTGAAAATGATTCAGCACTGGAGGGTGGCCTGTCCCCAGAGGCAAAGGCCTCCTGGGACAGTGACACCATCGGAGCCCAAACTGGACTGAGAGTGCCCAGGGCAAATTCTCATGGCTCCAGCTTGTGTCATCAACCCTCAAGAGCCCCAGGTTTGCCTTATAGTGGAGTGCCAGGAGAGAAAATTTCTTTTGGACACTGGAGCAACATTTTCTGTACTTCTCTCTAATCCTGGTCTTTTATCTCCCAAATCCATAACTATACAGCGGGTGTCTGGACAGCCAGTTACCAAATTTTTCTCCCAGCCTCTAAGCTGCAATTGGGATGACTTGCTATTCTCTCATGCCTCCCTAATCATCCCTGAAAGTCCTGCTCCCCGTTTGGGGAGGGACATACTAACTAAAACAGGAACTTTTTCCTCCTGGAGATCTAGTCATGATCAAAACTCTTCCCTCTAATTCACCTTCCCTGACCCCAAATGGGAAGTCCCCTTTCCTATTATCTTGTCTTCTTCTACTGTTAAAGTTCTAGGAGTCGATTCTGGCATACATCATTCATGAGTAAAGTCCTGGAACCCTCCATCTTCTACAGAGGCAGGCAATGAAGACAGCCAACCACAGACCACCTACACTTGTAAGCCAAAAGAAAGTTTGAAGTTATTATTTAGGAAACAGCAAGAAAAATCCTAATATGGTTTTCTTTTAGCATCACTGAATAAGTGCTGACCTAACGCTGATCTACCATTGCCTATTACTGATTACACTAATCAGATTTATGTTTTCCAGAAATGTCATTAAGCCACATGCAATAAAGATGGTTCCAGTCCATGAACCCCTGTATTACTCTTCCCTCTGGAGAAATACTAACTGCCCCCTTCTATCATTACCCGATTCAGCAGGAAGCAGATTGAGTCTTCGCCCTTTTTCCCTAAAAGCAGTTAGAGTTTCTACTGGGAGAGGGAGAATTGATGCAGGACATTTGGCGCCCTAGCCCGCTGGCGGACCTGCTGCCTCCTCTTTGGCGGTGTTGGTGCTGAGGCAGCCAGCTGAAGAGCCAGCGGGCTGGATGACAGGCAAGGAGGGGGACCTCCAACCCCCACCAGAGGCTCCAATAGCCAAAAAGGCTGGAAAACTGCCGAGGAGACACCTGTGCCTTGGTGTCTCCTTCACTTTACACTTAGGACTAAATGTGGAA
>CAUYRH010019234.1:0-14937 GCA_963574655.1 Perodicticus potto
AGACAATGACAAATGCTGGTAAGATGTGGACAAATGTGCTCAGCGCCTGTGGCTCAATGGGCTAAGGCGCCAGCCACGTACACCTGAGCTGGCGGGTTCGAATCCAGCCCGGGCCTGCCAAACAACAATGACGGCTGCAACAAAAAAATGGCCAGGTGTTGTGGCGGGCACCTGTAGTCCTAGCTACTTGGGAGGCAGAGGCAGGAGACTCGCTTTAGCCCAGGAATTGGAGGTTGCTGTGAGCTGTGATGCCACGGCACTCTACCCAGGGTGAAAGCTTGAGGCTCTGTCTCAAAAAAAAAAAAGACAAAAAACCTAGAAAAATGAAGAAAGAAAGAAAAAATAAAACTCTGGGGGGAAAATATTGAAATACAAAAAAAAAAAAAAGATAAAACCAAAACCCAAACCAAAGCAGCATATATATATATATATGTATATATATATATATATACACACACACACACACACACACACACACACACACACATATATATATATATCTTGCTGAATATTGCCTAGGCAACAGGTGATCTTCTGGGGTATGAGATACTAATCACAATTCTGATACTGCTGTATAATATGGAGACTGGAGGCCTCTGGTGACTTCTTTGCCCTCAAACCCATAGGGTTGAGAGCATGAATCTCTCCTCAGCCCACTTAAAAGACACTTTAAACTATTAACCTTGGCTAAGTAAAAGCTTTCCCAGGAAAGCACTTTTCACTGGGATCTCTCTTGAAGTGGCTTCCTGTTTATCTGGTGTGCCCAAAGCAGCCTCACTCTATGCCTCTGAGGGCTGAGGCTGCAAGGCATCCCTCTCCCCCCACTTTCAGAACACTGAAAGCTCTGCTCTTCCCCATCTCAGTCCCCACCTTTGGCACTGTTCACAGTCACTAGATCGCTTGCCCAAGGTCTCCCAGCCTGAGCCTCTCTCTGTGACCCTGAGGGTGGAGCCTGCAGGGCCGTTCTCCCACAATGGCTGCACCCATGACCCACAGGCGAACAATGTTAGCTCTGTTCTGGCCCAGTGGCTCAGTCCTGGACCCTAGACAGCACTTCAAGTCACCCACACTCTCACCCAAGTTCTCCCAAGGTAATTCAACTGAGTGCCCAAGTCCAAAAAAACAATACAACCCATTCCCTGTCTGCAATGCTGCTGCTGTTATAGTTACAGCTGTGGCAGCCTCAGACTGAATGCAACCACTTGCCACTTCTCCACTGCTTTTGTCCTCCTCTTGGGATCCAGAGGTCTCTTGCTGTCTCCCTGCATCCCTAAGGGATGTTTCTGGTCTAAGCCCACAAGCCAGAGATGCCTGGAGTCTTCTCTCCCCAATCTCATGACAGCTGGTTGCAAAGAAGCTGTTCCTCGGCTGTCATACTTGCACAATCTACACCCAGATTTCACCCCAGGGGGCTATAAAAGCCTTCCTTTTCCCCACACATCAGGCCCAGGGCCAAACACCTGCCAAGACTGGCAGATTGACTGCTCCCGCATGTCCCCTGTAGGAATATGCAGACTTCTTCTAGTTTGCATCGACACCTTCTCAGGGAGGCTCAAAGCCTTCCCCACAACAGGCGAAAACCCCATGAAGTTGTCTCCACCCTCCTCCATCACATTATTCCTAGATTGGGCCTCTCTAACTCCGTTCATTGTGACAACAGCTCAGCTTTCATTAGCCAGATCACCTCCCAAACCTCACAAGCCCTAGGAGTCCAGTGGTGCTAACATGTGCCTTACAGGCCTCAATCATCAAGGAAAGTTGAACGAATGAACAACATCTTTAAACAACATCTCATCAAATTAGTACTCCGGCACAAATAAGATTGGATGAAGCTCCTCCCCATCGCTTTACTCCAAATTCACTTTACCCCTCAAAAACCCCTCTTTTACAGCCCTTTTGAAATAATGTATTGCAAAAGGACTATTCTAGTCCCTGGACCCCCTATAGACTCCATCCTAGGAAACTATTTTTCCATCCTCCAGGAAACCAGGCACGAACTTACAAAAACAATAAATCAGCTCCGACCCCAACCCTTAGCAGAGAAAGTCAGGGAACCAGTTGGCAGGGCATCAAGTTTTCCTCAAATCTCCATTACCTTGTAGGATGCTAGCCCATCACTGGATAGGCCCTAGCATTGTTCACTATAGCACCTCCAAGGTCGTTTGCCTCTTGGACCCCTGTCTGGATCCACTGATCCCGAATAAAGCTGTGTCCTACAGGAAAACTTCCAACATTGGAAGACCCTTGCTGGAAATCACAAGTACTATCCCCCACCACGTTAAAACTCACTAGAATCCCAGAAGAATCCATTCCCACATAAATGTGTAACATTCCTCCCCGCTTCTTCCCTTTTCTCCATAACTTCTCTCAAGATGCCTGGCTACTCTCAGACGTTCAAAGCTGGGATGATCTCTTTGAAGCCTTTACAGATCCATGGCTACAAGGCACTTTCCAAGACCTCCCTCCGAAGAAACCCAACTTTTGCTCTTTCTACTTCTTTTCTTTCTGGCTACCCCTCCTGTCAATCCTGGTCCTTCTCCCCTCCCCATCAACCCCAACTGAATGCACGGGTTGTCTTACCACCTGAACATCATATCTCTGTGAATACCTTACCAACCCCCACGTCAACTACCCCTGATTCTCAGACCCCTTCTTTCACTGGCCGCACTTATATGCCAGCATACTGCTATGACATTACCAAGGCCTCTGGATGTTCTTATGGAGTAAAGAAGTAATGGACTGGCAAAATAACGGGCGCTGGATGCCCCGGAGGTGGAGATGGGACTACAATCTGCTGGACCTACCTCATGCATGTAGGATTATCAGATGAAGAGTCCAGGACAGAGCACATCAGCAAGAAACAGGACAACTCACAAAAAAACTCCTCTCTTCCAGTATAACTCCTCCACCATATAAAGAGTTAGACCTCCTTGTCCTGCAAGACCTACAACACCACTCCCTTATTCCCCAGATTTAAACAACTCCTTTTCAGCTGCCCTGAACTCTTCCTCTCTCCTTTCCCCCTAAGGATGCTAGATGTGCCCTTTCTTATACCAACATCTTTTTAATCTCATACTCGTATCTGACACATATAGCTCTTCCATTCCAGCAGGAAATAACATAGCTCTGTTCGGCTCCATAACGAGAGACTTTTCACCCCTAGCCTCCTCCAATTTAACCTGCTTCAATCTCACCAGTAGAGGAGACTGTGGGCTTTCTAAAACCTGATCTCTGTTCCCCCAACTCAACTTTTCCCTTGCCTAGCTCCTCCTGTGCCCCTCCAGGAATGTTTTTCCTCTGTGGCCACTCCATCTATCAGTGTCTGCGTGCTAACCACTCCGGTCTTGCCCAGAGTTTTCCTCACCCCCCAAGTCCTCTGTGAATGACTCCTCCCTAACGCAGGCCCTGATGAATCCCCCTACTTCCAGACAAAAAAGAGCCTTCTTCCTCCCTAGGCTCCTTGGAACAGGCTTAGTGGCTGGACTTGGCATGGACATTGCGGGCATTAGTACATCAACTCACTTTTACCACCGACTCTCCATAGAACTCAGTGAAGATATGGAATAGGTAGCTAACTCTTTAGTTACCCTACAATCTCAAATTAATTCTTTAGCCACTTGAGTCCTCCAAAGTCACTGAACCTTAGATTTACTTATAGCAGAAAAAGAAGGCACATGCATTTTTCTGGGAGAAGAACATTGTTTCCTTGTCAACCAATCAGGAATAGTCACAGGCAAAGTAAAAGAACTCCTAGAATGAACCAAACACAGACAAATCTTGAATCCTCTAATCCTCGGTCCTTATTGGATTCCTGGCCTCTTTGTTTACTTCCTATTTTAGGGCCTCTAATCATGATCTTTCTCATCCTCAGTCATGGACCAATAGCCCTCTGCCTCATCTCCCAATCTATTGAACAGACAGTCACCTGAAAAACACCCACTCATATCCTTGCCCTACATGAATATCAACTAGTTTAGACCGAAGACCTAGAAATGTTCCTGTGAACACCACCACCTTCCCCCTCCCCTTTTTCCCTTTTAGGCAGCCTATGATGACCCTCAACCACAGGAAGCAGTCAAAGAGACACCACACCCATCACTCCACATCCTTAAAATAGACTAAAAAGTCTGTGATAGGGCCTAAAGCAAAGACCTGCCGAATAGAGCCGAGTGCAAAAGCCCACTGAACTGGGCAAGTACACAAGTCCCACCCAAAAAAGGGAGGAGTACTCCAACCTGGAAACCCTGGACCCTTATATTCCCATCCCGCTTTGCCTCATGCTGACTTCCTTTTTGAACTCAGCCCACTCGCACCCAAGTGAATAAATGGCCTAGTTGACCACACTGTACCTGGACTTCATTTTCCTTTTTTTTCACATCTTGGAAGAACTTCTCAGGTGGTAGTGGTGAAAAATAATAAGAATTAAAAGGATTTCTTTTATGTTGATGTAGATCTGGTCTGTCCTGGGAGACTTTGAGTAAAGTTTAGTTTTTAGGTTGTAAATGTCATGATCTCTTTAAGAAGTTATTAAGAGGCTTGGCGCCCATAGATCAGTGAGTAGGGCTCTAACCACATACACTGAGGCTGGCAGGCCAGGGCCTGCTAAACAACAATGACAACTGCAACCAAAAAATAGCTGGGTGTTGTGGCACTTGCCTGTAGTCCCAGCTGCTTGGGAGGCTAAGGCAAGATGATTGCTTAAGCCCAGGAGTTGGAGGTTCCTGTGAGCTGTGATGCCGCGGCACTCTACCGAGGGTGACATAGTGAGACAGACCCTCAAGCTGTCACCCTGGATAGAGTGCTGTGGCATCACAGCTCACAGCAACCTCCAATTCCGGGGCTCAAGCGAGTCTCTGGCCTCTGCCGCCCACGTAGCTGGGACTACAGGCGCCCGCCACAATGCCCGGCCATTTTTTTTTTTTTGGTTGCAGCCGTCATTGTGGTTTGGTGGACCCAGGCTGGATTCGAACCCGCCAGCTCAGGTGTACATGGCTGGCACCTTAGCTGCTTGAGCCACAGGCGCCAAGCCGAAAAAGAAGTTATTAAGAAAGTTTGTAGGGGCCAGGTGGGATAGAAAAATTAAGGAGAAAGGTAAGGGAAGTAGACACTTACTAGTTTTATCTCATGAAATCGGCCCTTGTAACTTTATAGGCCTGTCTCTTTTTGTTGTTGTCCCTAGGCGTAGAGAGGTACATAAGGCCAGGTCAGGCAGTGTTCAACAATTTTGAATCCTGAAGATATTTAGATAAATTTTATTATTTACGCAATCTTTATTATGGCTTTGGAAAATAGACTAAGAGAATTAGTACTGTTTTAAATAAAATTATAAAAGAATATTTCAGTTTTTTCCATGACATTTTTAGAAGAAGTAAATTTTGAATTACAGTTCATTATAAACTATTGTTTAAGAAGACTTAAAGTAAAATAGTCTGTGGATGGTAAAGATTTTATATTGGTCAAGATTATAGATGGAAAGGAGATTTGGTTCTAAAGGACAAAACTAAATTATTTTGTTGTATTAATGATAAAATCAATTTTAATAAAATCTTATTTGGCTACTAGGATTATCTTTCTGTAGGATAGTTGTTGAAGAGGCATAGAAAAACATTTTGGAATATGACTGATTTTTCTGATGGTTAATTGAGATGTAACTATCTTTATTGCTGTATTAATTATGATCTTAAATATTTAAATTTTAATAATAGTCTTAAAATGAGTTTCATTTATGAAAGGTTACAAAGGTCACGTAAATTAAAAGGTATTTAAGTTCCTTCTCATGTTCTTGATAAAACATTTAATTTAATTTAAGTGGTTACTTTTCATTAAGCCAATTAATTAGAGCTCTTTTACATTGACAATGAAACATTTCATACACATGACAAATATGAACATGTAAACCTAGAGATATATAGGAATAGACATTTTTAGGTGAAACAAGGCAGAAGTTTCTTGAGTAAAGAAACTTTTTTTTTAGAGACAGAGTCTCACTTTATTGCTCTCTGTAGAGTGCTATGGCATCACAGCTCACAGCAACCTCCAGCTCTTGGGCTTAGGTGATTCTCTTGCCTCAGCCTCCCGAGTAGCTGGGACTACGGGCGCCCGCCACAACACCCGGCTATTTTTTGTTGTTTTATTGCAGTTTAGCCGGGGCCACATTTGAACCTGCCACCCTCAGTATATGGGGCCGGTGCCCTACTCTTTGAGCCACAGGCGCCACCCGAGTAAAGAGACTTCTTGAAGACTTTGAGTGAAGTTTAGTTTTTAGGTTGTAAATGTTATGTTCTCTTTAAGAAGTTATTAAGAGGCCTGGCACCCATAGCTCAGTGAGTAGGGCACCAGCCACATACACCAAGGCTGGCAGTTTGAAAACTTAGAGCACATTGAGAAAAGGAAGAAGTTGTGGATTTTCAGAAGGCAAAGATAGGAAGCTATAAGGTCTTTTTTCAGTAGAGGGGATAACAAGAAAGTAATAAAAGGTGAGTAAAAGAACTTTATCTCACAGTGAATTGAGAAACGGTGGAATATTCAGGTAGGGGGTTGTATTTTATTTTATTTTATTTGTTTTAATGATGGAGATAGGAGAGAGAAATAGGGGTCCCTAAAATTTAGGAAGAACAGATGACGTGGCTCTGGTATTTGCTAGAATTCATTTGCTTATCTTTGTTGGAGATTTAGTTACTGAAGGCCATTCCAGGGGATGAAGTTGAGTCCATTTTGAAGTCCGATGTGTTGTCAGATGGAAGCAGTTTTGCTGACTTAGGGGACCACCAGTTGCAGAAGGCCAAGGTGGTCTTCTGTTCTAAGGAGGATACATTCTTGCTTCCAGTGTCTTTCTGTTTGTGGAGAAAACATGGTTCCAGAGTCCGAGCAGAGGATGTTTCCTGAGTCACTTTACTGTAGGACATAGAGTTATAGTGGAGGCAGGAGGCAGGGTTTTTATCTCGTAGAAGGGTGCGCTCTTCTTACTCAAGGGCCTTTTGAGGAACCTCTGAAGAGAATTAATAGCGATAGCCACTATTTAAAAAAAAAAACTTTTCTGGCTTCTCGGCTGCTGTCAGTCCTATTTTCTCTTTTTCCCTATCCTCTCTCCATCTCTATTAAAAGACTATGAAGACCAGAGATAAAAATTTCATTTGTGGGGCCTGAGGCTTTTTTTAACTTTTGGAGTTTATGCCGAATATTGAGGCCAACTGAGAGATGGGGCCAATGAGAGATTAAGTACTTTGTTTCTCTCTGGTATTAAGATTTAAATTAGTAAAGGGTTGCAAAGGCTCTAGACAGGAAAAGGTGCTGGATTTTAATTTTGGCTTTGCCAGGTTTATTATGACTTTAGACCTCTGAAATATCTCAGGGAGGGAGGAGTTGATACAGAGAAGAGAGCGTAGTTAGGGGCAGATGGTGACCGAGGAAGCCTGGGGTGGAAGTTGACAGCCAGTGGAAGGTGGCGGCCTGTAGGGTTGTGTGGCCAGTGTGGGCTGGAAAGTTGGTGATGGCTAGAGTTGGAAGAAGCCAGGGTGTGGGGAAGGAAGTCGGCCAGAAGCTAGGGATGCGGGAGCACAAAGGGATTAGCGGGGTGGGGAAGGTGGAAGGCCTGGAGACTGGCGTGGGGCGGGAGGTGGAGCAGGAGCTAAGGAATGCACGGAGAAGGAAAGAAGGGAAGATCGGAAGAAGATAGAGGGGAGAGGTTGAGCCAGGGGAATCAGGTGGCTAGAGTATGATTTGCACAGACATGGGCAAGAGCGCAGGGAGAGACAAGGCCTGAATTTATGGCATTTTACCCTATCTGCCATTTCTTCGGAGGAAATCATTTCAGTCTTTAAGATATTAAAGTTAAAGCTTCCGGTCTCAGGCCATGTAGCCCCAGTATCCAATTTATATTGAGGCTAAGCCGTGTTGTAGGATAAGATGAGGGTTTTTAACCAGATCTTCCCTTTAAGGCCTCAATTTTACATTGTCAAAGGAGACACCCCCAAGGGGTTTCCCGTGAGGGAATGGAAGGGCCTGTTCCCACGTCTCAGATGTCCTTCCCCTACTTGAGTAGAAAAGAGAGTGTCTCTTATTCCCCAAAACCCAGGTTATTGAAGGGAAAGACATTCTCTGAGAAGTCAGGCGTCCTCTGTCCTCTCAGAGACCAGTGGACCCCCGGGGCTAGGAGCTTGAACCAGGGCCCAGCGCTGGGGTTAAAAGTGAAAATCCTAGTTAAGGGAAAATGAATCAAGGGGGATATGAGGACATAGAGGCGTTGTGCACACGAAGGGGAGTTCTGTGTAAAGGTATTCAGGAACCCTACTCACCCTCAATGGCAGATGGGATGAAAATCCCCTAAAAATCTCTGACAAGCAGCTCAATGGAGTCAGGTCTGGGCAACACTGGACCAGGTTCAGAGGGAACTGGGGTGGTGAGGCCAGGCTACTAACCAACTGCCAGTTTGAGGTTTCGGCACCAGATGAAACGGACTTGGTGGTGCACCCAGAGAAAAGACCAGGAGAGGCTCAGGCCAAGTTTAATGAAAGGAGACTGAGACCCGCTTGGACAAAGATGGCAGCCACACTGGGAGTGGTTGGATGCTTGTTTTTATACTGGGTATAGGGGGAGGGAGAGTCTACAGGTTGCTGGAAGGCTTTGGTGGGCAGGGTCTTTTCAGTGGAACTCCTGGGGTGGGGCCAGGTAGGCCTTTTACTCTGGGAAGGAGGGTGGGGTAATGGTTTAGGCACCTAACATTACTAATTCACACCGAGATGTCTTGTGTTCTAAATATGTGCTGTTCAGTACGGTAGCTACATGGTAGCTATATGTGGCTACCTATATTCAAAGTAATTAAATGAATTAAAATGAAAACTTTGAATTCTCAGTTCTGTTACCACCAGATGAAGAGGATTTGGCCACCTGTCACTGTCGGCCAATATGTAGAGACAGGGATAGGTTTACCGAACTACTCGTCAGAAGGCTGGCGATTTTGGAGAACAGTGAGAGTAGCCTCTCCAAGACTGTTCTGTTCTTCCATTTCCAAAATCATAGTTTTATACATAACAGTTTATAGCAGTGGTTTTCAACCTTCCTAATGCTGCGACCCTTTAATACAGTTCCTTCTGGTCGCAATCCACAGGTTGAGAACCGCTGGCTTATAGAAAAGACCACAATAAATTTTATTTTAAATAATAAACAGTACGAGTCAGTGACAATCTACTACAACATTTTCAATTTAAAAGTTAATTTTCTAAATCAATCTCCTAAAGTAATAACCATAATAACCCTTATTTTATTTTTATTTGTTTAGTTTCTGAGACAAAGTCTCACTTTATTGCCCTCAGTAGAGTGCCATGGCATCATAGCTCATAGTAACCTCAAACTCTTGGGCTGGAGAGATCTTCTTATCTCAGCCTCCCAAGTAGCTAGGACTACAGGCCCTTGCCACAATGCCTGGCTTTTTTTTTTTTTTTAAGAGACAGGGTCTTGCTCTTGCTCAGGATGGTCTCCAACTCCTGAGCTCAAGCAATCTGCCTGCCTTGGCCTCTCAGAGTGCTAGAATTACAGTGTGAGCCACTACACCTGGCCTTAAGAACCCTTATTTTAAATAATGAACAGCACAACTTAGTGGTGATCTACTACAACATTTCAAAAGTTAATTTCCTAAACCATTCAAGATGGGCATCTTCAGGGTTAGAGCTAAATTTACAAAACAGTAAGAATGAGAAACAGGAGGTGAAGGCCACTAGGACCTCAGCAGACCGGCTGTGTAATGTCTGCCCTAGCCTGACAGACTCCATTTTATTCTCACTACCTGTGCTTTCAGTTGCACTAGACACACACAGTGCTCAACAGCTTCACGTGGCCATCGCATTCAAGTGCAGTTCTAGAACGCACAGACCAGCCAATGAAGCATCAGGAGAGGCATTGTTGAAACTGGAAGTAAGAGAAGAAGAAATGGGAAGAAGAAGGAATTCCTGCCAGGGGGCCACAAAAGCTCTTCTCTCCTCCCAGCCCCCTTAGCTTTTCCTAGTCCAAATGGGCTCCCCAGGGGTCAATCTTTTTTATTTTTATTTTTATTTTTTTGTAGAGACAGAGTCTCACTTTATCTCCCTCGGTAGAGTGCCATGGCGTCAACACAGCTCACAGCAACCTCCATCTCCTGGGCTTAGGTGATTCTCTTGCCTCAGCCTCCTGAGTAGCTGGGACTATGGGCACCCACCACAATGCCCAGCTATTTTTTTGTTGCCATTTGGCTGAGGCCGGGCTTGAACCCGCCACCCTCGGTATATGGGGCTGGCACCCTATTCACTGCACCACAGGTGCCACCCAGGGGTCAATCTTTGAGAAAAGAAGGTCAAAAGAGACTGGAGAAGCCCCAGGTGGGAACAGGCACAAGTCTGATTGGGTGCCTCACCCAGCAAGTTCCTGTCCAGGCTTGGAGGTGGCTGGTGAGCACCTGCAGACTTTCTGCCCACCACCCCTCCCTCCCAGGGGCTGGCTCTGACATGGGTTCAGATATGAAATCTGAGAGCTTCAGTCTGGTCTTTTTATACCAGAAACAAAACAAAACAAACACCCATACACACTCCTAAAGTCCTAGCAGCATCCTGGCAAGGAAGTCTCCATTGTTTTCCTTCGATCAGCAGACAACCCTCCCCCTTTTGCCCCTCCACAAGCCCCCCCAACCTCCTCCTTCCTTGGAGAATACCACCCCATCCTCCCTCTCTCCAGTACCCTCTACCCTCCTTCAGCCACATGTGGGTGAAAAAGAAAAAATGGCGTCTCTGGGTGACAGGGAAGAAAACATGGCAGACCCAGGCAGGGAAGGAAAAATGGTAGACCCAATTTTCCCACTTTATACTATATCTGGCCACACCTTTGGGTCTTCCACTTTTGGACCACCACAACCTCTATACCCCCTCTGAGAGGTTGCAGGAACAGATGGCATCATCAGGGTTCACGTCCCCTTTTCTCTCTCAGACCTGTCCCACATAGGTCAGAAACTAGGTTCATTCTCCACAGAGCCTGCAAAATACTCTCAAGAGTTTAGATATCTAACCCAATCATATGATCTGACCTGACATGATTTATGTGTTATCCTCTCCTCTACCCTAACTTTGGAGGAGAAAGAGGAAGTCTGGACCCAGGCCAGATCTTCATGCCGAAGATCTACGAAGGACAGACCAAACCCTGCCAGAGGGTGCTCGGGCTGTCCCCCAGGAAGACCTCATTGGAATTACCAAACCAACGTTCCTGGGGTCTGCCTCTGTAACCACATGGTCCAGTGTCTCTTAGAGGGACTAAAGAAAGCATCCCATGAGGCCATCAATTATGACAAATTAAAAGAAATAACTCAGAAACAGGATGAAAATCTTGCCCAGTTTTTAGCCCATCTTAACAAAAGCCCTCCAGCACTATACCACCCTATTGCCAGAGAGCAACGAAGGCAGACTCATTATTAACATGCATTTTATCACTCAGTCTGCACCCAAAATTGGAAAACAACTCTAAAAATCCCCCCAGGGCCCTCAGATCCCCCAGCAAGATCTCATTGGCCTGGTCTTCAAGGTCTTCAATACCCGAGAAGAGGCCTTTAAGTGGCAGTGCCTCTCAGAGCTCCAGTTATTGGCTTCCGCCATTAGAAAAATCCCTGCTACTTCTTGAACTCTCCTGGGCAGTCTGAAAAAAAGAAAATCTCCCTCAGGTCTGTGTTTTAAATGCAGTAAGCTGGGACCCTGGACAAAGCAACGCCCAAATCAAAATCCTCCCCCTAAGCCAAGCTCAGCCTGCGGCAGTCCTCACTGGAAGTCTGACTGCCCAGGTCCTTCTGAGTATCTGGTTTGCAGCTACTCTACTCTCAAGACCTGGCTGAATTTCCTGACCTCTTGGGCCTAGCTGCTGTGAGTGATGATCCCTGGAGAATCAGGATGCCCTGGATGATCACGAGAACTGAACTTCAGGTGTTTTTGCTAGTGGAAGGAAAGCCAATCTCTTTTCTGATAGACCTAGAATGAATCAAACAGAGACAAACAATCTTGAATCATCTAACCTTTGGTCCTTATTTGATTCCTGGTCTCCTTGGTTATTTCCTATTTCAGGACCACTAATTATGATCTTTCTCATTCTTAGTTTTGGACCAGGAATCCTCTGCCTCATCTTCCAATTTATTGACCAGGCAGTCACTGGAAAAACAACCACTCAATCCTCGCCCTATGTGGATATCAACCAGTTCAGACTGAAGACCCAAGAGTGTTCCTATAAACACTACTCCCTTCCCCCTCCCATTTTCCTTACAGGTAGGTAGCCCATGCTACCCTTCAATCACTGGAAGGAGTCAAAGAGGTACCATGCCCATCACTTTGTCTTCTTATAATAGACGAAAAAGACAGGGATGATAGGGCCAAATGTAGGGATCCACCCAAATAGAACCATCCCACCCAGGAAGGAGTGAGTGCATGAATGTCCCAACGAGGAAGAAATGAATGCACCAATCCCTTCCCATCTGAACCTTTATATTCCCATTCACCTTAACCCATATGCTGAATCCTTTCTTGAACTAAGCTCACCCCTACCCAAGGGGACTATAGCCCACCTTGCCCACATAGAACCTGGACTCTGATTCCTTTTGTTCACGTCTCAGAATAATTTCTCATTTTTGGTCCTTAACCTCTCAGGATGCAAGTCTGGGTCTCAGTCATTCCTTACTTCTTTGCTTTCTCTAGTGACGGTATTCCTTTTCTCAAGAAGAGCTGTGCTGGGGCCAAGTCGGGGTGGCTCACTCCTGTAATCCTAGCACTTTGGGAGGCCCAGACAGACGGATTGCTTGAGCTCAAGAGTTAGAGACCAGCCTGAACAAGAGTGAGACCTCTGTCTCTACTAAAATAGAAAAAAGCTAGCTGGGTTTTGTGGCAGGTGCTGGTAGTCCCAGATACTCATGACACTGAAGCAAGACGATTGCTCAAGCCCACGAGTTTGAGGTTTCTGTAAGTGACACCATGGCACTCAACCCAGGGCAATAGAGTGAGACTCTGCCTCAAAAAAAGAGCTGTGGTGGGTGTGGTGGCTTGCCTGTGGTCCCAGCTCCCTGCAAGGCTGAGGGCGGAGGATTGCTTGAGCCTAGGAATGTAAGGTCAGCTGAGGCAACAAAGTGACCCTTCATTTCACAAAAAACAAAACAAAACAAAACAAAAACCAGTTTCTGGTCAGAAAGATTGCACCTGGGTACACTAGCCCAGCAGAGAAGCAGGTCAGATATTTATTCCAAGCCTGACATTTGTGTGCATCTGAGTCCTGTGTTCCTGCCCTTTCCTCTGCCAGGAACTCCATTTCCCAGGATATTCCAGGCAGGACCCTGTCTCATTCATCCCCGTGTCCCTGCATGCAGTAAGGTGTCTGGCATACACAAAACAGGCTCATGGTGATCACTCAGCTGTAAAACTCAAACACCTTACCCAATAACATCCTCAGCACCCGGAGCTTTCATTTCCCAGAATGAGGTTTCCAGAAGCTTCTTTACCTTCTGTTACAGATTTAAAAAATATGCTAACGTTGACGTTTCGTTTGGGCCTTAGAAGGAGATGATGCTATGACAAAATAACAATATATTGTGGGTGCTTGAAACATGCTGGGCACTGTAAAAATGTTTTTATTTATGTGAATTATCCCACTTAACACCTTGTGCCGGATACCTCTGTGCAAATCCTGTCAGCCGCACCTTATTCCAGTTATTTGGGGTTTGCAAGCACCTCTGCACAGATGCATCCCAAAGGCATCTCCTTAGGCCCCGGCTGAAAATCTCTCCCTTCTCTCGCTGGAATCTCTCTGGTACCAGCTTTGGACACCCTCGAGAACGCTTGCGGGCCCTCACTAAAGCATAACTGGGAGCAGCTAATGCCCTGTTGGGCCCCCCTTGACCCCTGAGGCACCCACCAATGCTAATGGATAAGCGGATCTACCTTCTGTCCCACTTTCGTAGAACGCGGCCCCGTAGGACTGGGTGCTCAGGCCCGACAGCAGTGGCCAGTTCCTCCTTGTTTCAGTCTTCCTAGTCCTCATTCCTGCTCCCTGGGATCATGTTCCAAAATAAGCTCTATTTTCAGGAACCCAGGCTAAGATAATCCTTAAGGAGAACTATGACGGAGGTATTCTTATCGGCCTCATTTCACAGAGGGAGGACCTGAGGTTTAGAAAGGTTCAGTAACTGGCCGGGATCAGACAGCAGTAAAGCAGAACCAGGGAAATGTAGGGGATGCTTCTCTCAGGGAGTGGGAAGATACACTTGCCTGCGAATTGTGGGAAGATTGCTGGCAGTGTTGAGCGTTCATTGAAGTTTGTGGCCATGAATTTGTAGTGAAACCAGTCAGTCAAGTGGTGAGATGTTGTCCCACAATACTCAGGGGCTCCGACAGAGGCATGAAGAAGGCAGGTGGAGGGCTGGGTGTGGGGCAGGGCAGAGCAAGGACGTACAGAGCAGTAAGCAAGTGAGAGTCGGGGTGGGTGGGGATGGTGGGGAGGCTTGAGTTCCTCTGGATGGTGACATTTCCAGGAGGTGGCATGGGGGTGCGAGTCCTGCCCAGCTCTTAGTCTTTGACTGTAGGAAAGAGTAATCCCAAAGGCTGCTGGAGCATGAGCTCCCTCTCTTAAGGCTGAGCAGAGACTAGGCCTGGTTAGATGGGCAGAGGTCAGTGTGGACATGACGAAAGAGGCCCCAGGGTGCTAAGGACCTGGCATTGAAGCTGGACTTCCTGGCTTATTCCTAATGGGACTTGGAGCTTATACTAAAACCTTATGCATTGTCAATTTGAAATTTAAATTTAACAGGACATACTGTATCTTTTTTGACAAATCTGACATCCTTACCTCCCTGACTGTGAGCCATTTACACCACAGCTCAGCCACGGCCTCCTCTTCCTCCCAGCTCTCTCCATGCCCCGGCTCCTCTGTCCTCCTGGTTTCCCAACTCCACCT
>CAUYRH010019235.1:0-16736 GCA_963574655.1 Perodicticus potto
GTACACCTGAGCTGGCGGGTTCGAATCCAGCCCGGGCCCGCCAAACAACAATGACGGCTGCAACCAAAAAATGGTCGGGCGTTGTGGCGGGCGCCTGTAGTCCCAGCTATTTGGGAGGTGGAGGCAAGAGACTCGCTTGAGCCTAGGAATTGGAGGTTGCTGTGAGCTGTGATGCCAGGGCACTCTATCTAGGGTGACAGCTTGAGGTTCTGTCTCAAAAAGAAACGATAAATGTTTGAGGTGATAGATATGCTAAAATACCCGGCTTTGATCATTAGACGTTATATGTATCTAAATATCATACTGTATCACCACAAATACACATCATTATTATGTGCGTCAATTAAAAATAATAATGGGCGGCCCCTGTGGCTCAAAGGAGTAGGGCACCGGCCCCATATGCCGGAGGTGGGGGTTCAAACCTGGCCCTGGCCAAAAACTGCAAAAATAAATAAATAAATAAACAATAAATGGAGGAGAAATGTCTGGTGCATTGCCTGACCCCAAGCCAAGTACAGGACATACGTATAGGAGAGCCCCTTACCCCTCACCAATCAGCCTGTAATCAGAGAACATGGGAGTGAGGCTTTCCTATGCCACAGTTTCACCCAAGTCAGCTCAGATCATAACTGCCTAGCCAACCAGAGAACTGAGAGAAATAATAAATAGCTGTTGTCTTAAGCCTCTTAAAAAAAAGAGAGAGAGAGAGAGAGAGAAAGCTGATCTTGGATTGTCTAGCATTCTCTCTCCTAAAAAGGCTCACTGAAGTCCTCCTATGAAAGCAAAGTTAAAATACAGGGATAAAATTAGGAAGAGTTGACAAGTCAGTTCCCAAAGACCAGCACAATTTTCCAGTCCGGACCTCATGAGTCGTAAAAAGGAAAAGGAGAAAGGCATCTTCCTGTGTATGCCGTGTGTGGGGCCCGGAGCCAGGCTCCATGGGAGACCTGGAAGTGAACCAGAGATTCCTGCCCTCAAAAAGCACACTGTCCAGGCTATGACTGGCAGGAAGTCTGAAGACGTGAGTACAGGGAAATTAAGCAACCACAAAGAGACAAGTCCTGTAGGATTCCACCTAGGTGAATACCCAGAGGAGGCAAAAATTCAGACAGAAAGTAGAATAGTGGCTGTCAGGGGCTGGGAAGTTACTAATGAGTTCAGCTGGGGAAGATGAAAAAGTTTTAGAGAGGGATGAGGGTAATGGGTGCACAACTCTGTGAATGTTTAAAAACGGTTAAAATGGGAAATCACATGTGTAAAAAAACATAAAGTTCAGAATCACAGGGCAGATGGGGTGCCCCCAAGCGTTTGCTGACACTGGTCCTCGGGGCGGACGGCGCACCCCAACCTCTGCCCTTGGATTTTTGCTGGTTGATCGAGGGTCTTTCTTGTCCAGTCCTGATGCTTCCAGAAGCCCCCCAGGTCTCACTCCCCTCTGAACATGAATACATGCATCCCTCCCTCCCATTAACTTATACGCTCCCAAATGACAAGGACCACTTCTTTCCTTTCAAGGGGCCCCATGATAAAAGGGAAGGGTTTACTCATACCAGGGCTCTGTCTTACCCCATAGGCAAGTCCTGGGTGCAAGGGGCTGGAAGGATCACCAGAACGTGCAGGGAAGAGTACTGCCTGACCACCACGTTCCAGAAAGAATGTCTCTGCATTTACACGAGCCCGGGAATCCCAGCTCTGCCCCATCATAGTTCTGTATTCACTTGTCAGTGGGCAGCCTGTGAAGCACCGTGCATGAGGCACCCACACCTAGCACAGAGCAGCATATGATGCTTTGAGCTCCTTCCCTTCAATACCAGGGGCCCTCAACTCAGAAACAGGACAGCTCACTCATTCAAACGGAATGACTATGAAGTTATTGGAGCCAGGCTGCCAGGTCTGGCGCTGCAAAGTGTTAGGGTGACTTCCACCCCCTCACTCCACCAGGATTTTCCTCACTGTTCCTTTTCGGCCTAGCAGGCTCTGCAGCCATCTAAAGAACATCAGTAAATAGTTGGACAGAAGACAGATGGCCGAGCCGGTGTGGGAACCCTCTTTTCTCGCCAGCCACACATGGTCAAACGTCAGAGGAAACTGCTAGGCAGAGTGTAAAGGCTCCCAGGGCTAAAAACCACTAGGAGCTTAAAAACCTAACAGGATCCAAACTGGGGAATTGTACAATAGTGAACTGGAATGTAAACTGGAAGTTGGGGTGATAATGATGTGTCAATGCGGGTTCTTGAGCTCTAACAAACGCGCCCCTCTGGTGGCTATGAGGGTGTCAATTTTGCTGTGAACCTGTAAGTACTCTCAAAATATTAGGCCTTTATAAAAAAACTGAGGGAAAAAATGTAATCTCTTTTAAATGACGTTTAAATAACCTTAATCCTCAAAAGTGTCTTAGAGAAAAGACAAAACCTATTAGGAAAGAGAACATGGAACCTTCGGGATATTCAGAGAAGGATCCAGAAAGTCCTACCAGGGGGTCCAAGGAGTAAAATTAACCCCTCACTGAGCTCCTGAGAACCTGTGTGACTCCAGGCCTCATTTCCCTCTAACTAACTCAGCGGTTCTCAACTTGGTTCTCAACTTGTGGGTCGCTACCCCTTTGGGGGTGGAACGACCCTTTCACAGGGGTTGCCTAAAACCATCACATACACCCTGTACAAATATAGGTGTATGAAAATAATATTATGGTTGGGGCTCACCACAACATGAGGACGTGTATTAAAGGATCGCACATGAGTGGTTGAGAACCACTGTTCTAATTCCTATTCTCACCTGCTGACTTGCGTTGGGGTCTGAAGAAGTGGTGGGCAGCATGGCCACATCTATATAGGAAGGGCTGGGCCCCAACTTTCTGGAAACCCAGAATTCCCATCAGCAAGAGAGTATCATTTTAGATCGCAGGTCTCCATGAAAACCTCTTATTTTATTCTTTATTAATAACATTCTCTCACACTATGGTGCTGAGGGGCCAGTTCAAGCTGGCTCGTCTGGCCCACAGCTGGCCGGACAAGGCTGGTGACCAGAAACCACAAGGCAGTCCTCCAGCCCCAAAATGAGCTGATGTACCAGCAAAGCAGGCTGCTGAACACGACAGCCTTCCACCGCCCACCAGGGACTTAGGGAGTGAGGTTGCAGGTCTGAGCCCAGCCAACCCCAGCTATGAACTGGAAGTACCTAACACAAACAGGACAGAGTGCTGGTCGCCAAAAGGCAGCTCCACACAGCCAAAAATAGCCCCACTTGTTTCAAGAGGGTTCTGACAAACCAAGCACATCCAATTTCATCAGCAGAAAAAGAAAAATCAATGGAGCAGAAAACCAGATCAGCCCAACAGGGGCCAGGACTCCAAGGGATTTTCCCAGCAGCCTCACACACCCCAGCCTGCCCACCCTTTCCTTACCCCAAACAAAAACGGTGCCTGCACTCCAGACAGACAAATGCTGTCTGTACGCACCAGAGGTTTAATCCTAGGCCCAGGGCCTGATCGTGGATTGGGAGCCCCAAATAAGCACCTATGGGTGCTCATCTTGGGAAGATGAGGAGGCAGAAGCACAGTGGAGACTCAGTGAACAGGGTTGGGTTAACATGTATGGAGGAACCCGTGAGTGAGTAAGAGGTGGGGAGAGGACTCCCATCAAAGAAAGCCAAGGCGAATCAGAACGGGTGTGGCTCTGCTTCAGCTCTGGATAAAATCTTTACCCCGCTGAAGCTCCGTGGCCCACTGAGTCAGAACCGCCTGTCACCTCGCTTCCTTCTAATTTCTAACTTCACCTGCGGTGACTTGCTTTCTGGACTGCTAGCTAGCAAGAGAACCTGACACTTCCACAGCCTAGGAGCCGCTAGAGGTCCCCCAGGACAGGAATGGTAGGGTGGTGAGGGATTGCCCAGGACACAAATCAGAATCTCCAAAGGGCAATCAATCTAAGCAGCAGAGATGACTCCAGCTTTACACCACTCTCACTGCTTACAGGACAAGGGGATTACCACCCAGGGCATCTACCTAACTCACAGGCTGTACTTTGGCAAGAAGCAGACACTCTTCTGGGACCAAACGAACAAGCCACCTCCCATCTTCCCCCCAACCCAATGCCATTCCGTGTACTGAGAATCTGCATTCAGGAGGGAAGTGGGGATTGAAATTCGATCAGGCGCAGAACAGCCTGAAGCAGCACTTGAAAATCACTCCAAAAAGTACCCATTCCTCCACTTCCCCCTTGGTATGCCCATACAAGACGGCCCGAGTACCCACCTGCGTCTCCATGGAAGGTGCCGTCTCCATCGCTGGGCCAGATCTGCCCCGTCTTGCGGACGCCCACGATGGTGGCCTCCGACACGACAACCTGGCAGTGCCGGTGCCGCTTGTGGCACTGCGGCGTTGGGGGGCTGCTGCTGTCGAAGGACTGTTGCGAGTTCTGCGAGGGCGAGCGACTCTTGTCCCGGAACATGCGGTAGGTGGTGGGACTTGGGGACACGCGGCTGGACTGGCCGGAGGAGAAGTCCTCCTCGCTGGAGGTGAGGTTCTCGTTGGAGCTGCAGTCCGGGGTGTAGCCGCCTCCGCAGTCCTCAAAGCTCCGGGGGGAGTAGGACCTGCGCGGCCAGGTGAGGCGCTTCTCCTGCTCAGAAGTGCTCTGGCTGCGCAGCATGGGGCCCTTGCCCTCCCCCTCCCCCATCATGCCCCCGACGTAGATGCTCTGGTAGGGCTGATACTCCAGGGGCGGCCAAGGGGGTCTGCTGCCGCCATTGGCGTTGATCAGATTGTCCTTCAGGAAGCGGGGGTTCAGCTCGGCGTCCTCGTAGTCGCCGTCGACGCCGCAACCGCTCTCCGAGGAGCGCCCCCGGTACGCAGGCCTGGGCGTGTCCCCCGGGCCCTGCCCGGTGCCCTGCTGGGACTTCTTGCGCTCCAACTGCATGGCCTGGGTGCCCAGCGAGCTGATCCGGTCCGACACCTCTTTGTCGTTGACCTTCACCAGGCCGCGCTCGTGGTGAAACTCCACGTTGACGTAGAAGGGCTTGTCGGCGTCCGTCGCCCCGGGCTGGCCATGGCCCTTGCGGATCCTCTCGAAGTTGGACCTGAGCGCCGCCACGCTGGTGGGGGGTCCCCGGTCGTCCCGGTCCGCCGACGCGACGGCCCCGGGCCTGCGGGCTGCGCCGGGCCTGGCCTTGCCCGGGGAGCCCTCTCCGTCGGGCCGGGCCTCTTGTTCCTCAGCGGGCGGCGGGTCAGCCCCGTCCGCGGGCGCGGGCTGCGGGGGGCGCGGCGCGGACGCGCGGGGCTCGGCGGCGCCGTCGGGGGGCTGCGCGGCGCGCCGGAAGCCCCAGCGCTGCCGGTCGTAGCTCTTCTTCTCCTTGGCCAGCAGCGTCTGCAGGTAGATCATGCGGAAGCGCTCCTGGTTCACCTCCTGCTCCAGGCGCCGGATGGAGGCCTTGCAGCGCTCCAGCTCCTGCTCGATGTCGCCCACCGAGCGCAGCTCCATGCGCGGTGGCTCCGAGTCCGGGAACTGCGCCTTCCACGCCTCCGCGAAGCCCACGGGGTCCACCATGGCGGGGCCGGCCTCACCTGCGCGGCCGCGCTGCGCGCGGGGCCCGCCTCAGCGGCGGCGCGGCGGCCTCGCCAGGCCCGGCCCCGGGTGCCCGGCGGCCCCCATGGCCCGGCGCAGCGGCGGCGGCGGCGGCGGCGGCGAACAATGCCCGCCCCCTCCCGGCGGGCAGGTGAGGCGGCGCGGGGCGGGGCGCGCGCAGGGGGCGGGGCGCGCAGGGGGAAGGGCGCGGGGCTGCGCGCGCCGCTATTGTGTGCGGGCTCCACGGCGCGGGGCGGCGCTGCCCTCCGCTCGGTGCCGCAGCGCCACCCCACGGCCGCGGCCCGCGCTCCGCTGCTCTCGCTCCCGCGCCGCTCCCCCCGCCAGCCGCACGGCCGCCGCCGCCTCCCCCGGCGCTGCACTCGGCCGAGCCGCTCTCGCTGCGCTGCCGCCCGACCCGCACTCCGCGCCGCAGGAAGGGGTGGGCCGGGGGGCGGTGGCCGCGGCGCTACTGGCGGAGCCGGCCGGCCTCTTAAAGGGGCCGCGCCGCGGGAGCCGGGCGGGGGCCCGGGAGGCCGCTCCCCCACCGACCTGCTGCCTTCTCTCCATCTCTGCGCGCTTGGGGAAACGGAGGCCCCGACGGCGGCGACACCGACTCTCCAACTCGCAGCCCAGGAATCCACCGTATAAAGGACACCGGCTCCTCTGGTTCGGAGAGACCTTCCCAGTCCAGAGGTCCTGGCAACGGGAACACCTGGCTCCTCATTTCCCCACGCTGACCCGGCAGGCAGGGTCACTAACGCCAGCAGCCTGTGTGTCCAGCAGACCTCAGGTGATACGGATTGGATCCCTGGTGGATGATGAAGCAACAACCGCCTCAAGGGATTGTCGCAGAGACACGACATGCTGGATGACAAATAGGGATTTCTCCCCAGGTCACTCTACACCCACCCCTGCCTTCCTGCGTCCTGAGCTGTGTGTTTATCCCCTGGCCTCTCCTAAGCTCAGAAACCAGCGTAGCTTTTCCAGGGACTGCCCCACTCAGAACTTACCTGGTTAGTCTCCCTCTAAGGGAGCCACCAGCTTTCACCCTGACCCATAGGACTGAGTGGGAGACTGAACAGCCCCCAGTGACAGGTAGTGAAATAGTTGGTCATTCTCTAGGGACACCCAGAGATCTGAGATACATGACAGAGAGCACTAGGTAGGGAACCCAAAGGACAAATATTGAAAATACCCAAACCAGCCTGCTGAGTGAGGGGGAAGAAAGGAAACAGGATTTGGCAATAGAAGAACTGAGCTTGAGTCTCCTGACTACCTCTCTCTGCCTTGGTTTCCTGGGCATTAAAATGAGAATACGGCCATCCACTTCCCAGGCCTGTTGTCCCTGTGTGGATGTAAAGGGTTCACTTCCCGCCTTCAATTCCAGTGCCACCCAGAGCACATGCCTTGATGTGCAGCCTAAAGGAACAGATCCCAGGGCTCGGCTTGGAATCAGTCTCCCCCATTCGCAGATCCGTGACCTATGATGGGTCTCACTGTGTTGTCCAGGCTGGTCTCAAACTCCTGGCCTCAATTGATCCTCCTGTCTCAGCCTCCTGAATTTCTGGGATTACAGGCATGAGCCACTGCTCCTGGTTGGTCTTTATTTTGTAATATAGCAGCTTTATTGAGATATAATTCAAGAGCCACGCAGTTCACCAATTTCAAATTTGTGAGCCTCAGTTTTGTCCTCCTCTGCAAAATGTGAGCACCATGTTTAAAACGGCAGTGAAGGGCACACACAGAACACAGTCCACTAAGATGGCCTGTTAATGTGAGCACCCTAGGAGAATGTGAGGACTGCTAAAACCTGAGTCCTAGCTTCTAGGCAGGGTGGCCTCTGCGCAGCTCACTGCTGCCCTCTGCAGGCCTTTCCCACTTGCTGCCACTTTGTCTTGGAGCAAGCAATCCTCTTCCCTGCCAGGCAGGCTGTAAAATGCCCATTTTGTAGAGGCGGATACTGAGATGCGGGTGGTGCCCTGACTTTGGGTCAGTGGGCCAGAAAGCAGTGTGATTCTGAGCAGAGCTCTCATCCTCAGTGGCCTGTTCTTTAAAGTGGGTATAATCAACCCTGACTTTACAGGGTCGTGGTCAGTATTAGCTGCCTTCTCCCAGTGACCTGAGGTCCCCTAGTGAGTGATCCAAGCAAGGCACAAACCCAGGCCTCCAGAACCCCATTTGTTGGCCATTAGCAGAAAGAATCCTAAAAACACAAACTGTTTTATTCCCTTGTTGACCAGGCCCCTTAGTTTCAGGGGATTTGGGGACTCATCAGGGATAGTACCACCAAATGCCTGGGAAAGAAAGGGGGATACTCTGGAGGGGTGGTTCATCTGTCAGTGAGACGTCACTTTCTCTGGTTCATAGAGTCCAGCTCAGCCACACTTTAAATATTTTATACTATACACAAGCAAAGTCACTTCAGAAACTCTGAAGGTGTTTGGTTTGAGTTTACAGGCTCTGTTCTCTTGCCATAACAAATGGCTGGTCGTTGGGTGCAAGGACATGTCCAGACAGCGGCGTTTTCCCTCTTGGGACATCTTCTACTCCATCCTTAGGACTCCCCAGAAAGGGGTCCCACCCTAAGCCTCTGGCCCATTCCTACAAAGCTGTCCTATCATCCACCCCACTCCCAGAGAAGCGAGGAGAGTCACAAGGTCCACAGACAGACATTGAACTCTGTAATCCTACATTTGGTGTCTGTCTCAGCTAGATCTAAACTCTGCAAGGACACAGAACTATTTGTCTGGTTCCTTCCTGTCCCTCAAGTGCTACAAGGTGCCAGGGCACTGGTAGTATGAGGAGCCAGACAGGTGTGTGGCCTGGAGGGTGCACAGCCCAAGGAGGGAGACGCACGTAGGGGAAGGGAATGATAAGGAATTCAGAGGCAGGCCACAGCGGAGGTGTCTGTGCCATGCTGGTGAGGGGGGCCGCGGTGACACTTAAGTTGGTTCTAAGGATAAAAAACAGACAGGGTTGGCGCCTGTAGCTCAGAGGATAGGGCGCCAGCCACATACACCAAGGCTGGCAGGTTCGAACCCAGCCCAGACCTGCCAAACAACAATGACAACTGAAACAAAACAAAAAATAGCCGGGTGTTGTGATGGATGCCTGTATTCCCAACTACTTAGGAGGCTGAGGCAAAAGAATTGTTTAAGCCCAAAATTTTGAGGTTGCTGTGAGCTGTGATGCCATGTCACTCTACCCAGGGTGACAGTTTAAGACTCTGTCTCAAAAAAAAAAAAAGAAAAGAAAAGAAACATGGAGACAAAAGGACAAGGAGACTTCAATGTTGTAGGAGTGTTTGAAGGACAGTGTGTGTGGTAGGAAGTGAGCTCAAAGACGAGGCAGGGCCCTGTATCCCTGTAGGAAGCTTGGGTTTTATTTTTTTTTTTATTATTTTTTTTTTGTAGCGGCAGAGTCTCACTTTATCACCCTGGGTAGAGTGCCGTGGCGTCACTCAGCTCACAACAACCTCCAACTCCGGGGCTTAGGCGAGTCTCTTGCCTCAGCCTCCCAAGTAGCTAGGACTACAGATGCCCGCTACAACACCCGGCTACTTTTCTGTTTTGCAGTTCGGCCGAGGCTGGGTTTGAACCCACCACCTTCGGTATATGGGGCCGGTGCCCTACTCGATGAGCCACAGGCGCTGCCCAGGGTTTTATTCTCAATGCATGGAAATGCCAAAGCCAGCTCAGCACCTGTGGCTCAAGCAGCTAAGGCACCAGCCACATACACCTGAGCTGGTGGGTTCGAATCCAGCCCAGACCCACCAGACAACAAGGACAGCTGCAACCAAAAAATAGCCAGGCGTTGAGGCGGGCGCCTGTAGTCCCAGCTACTTGGGAGGTGGGGGCAGGAGAATCCCTTGAGTCCAGGAGTTGGGGGTTGCTGTGAACTGTGATGCCACGGCACTCTACCAAGGGTGATGGCTTGAGGCTCTGTCTTAAAAAAAAGAAAGAAAGAAAGAAAGAAAAAGGCCAAAGCCTACACTATCAGAACTTTCCAGCATGATGGGCATGTTCTGTGATGTGCACAACCACCTCTGCAGCGATGAGCTGCCCCATGGGATTACCCAGCACCTAAGATGAGTCTAGGGCAACTGAAGACATGAATTTGAATTTAAATAGCCATGGTGGCTGCTGTGTGGGGCTGTGTGGGATGCAGTTGGTGCCTGCTGGGATGGGGGGGGGGAAGGGATGAGAGGCAGGAGCAGGGGAAGAGTTGGGGGCTGTGGCAGCTGTCCAGGTAGCAGGTATTGGTGACCCAGAGTTGAGTAGAAGCTACCTGCCTGAAAGAAAGGTTTGAGTTCCAGGACCATTCTGGAAGTAGAGCTCTGGGGTTTACAGATGGAAAGGCTATAGAGAATGAGGGAGGGCCAGCTAGAGGGCTGACCATGGGTTGCTGACTGCCCTGGATAAGGAGTGCCAAGTGAAGCTGCAGGTACCCATGGCTCATCCACAAGGAGGGGTCAACGTGGACGGAGGGTGAGTCTGCTACACCCAGGAGCAATCAGACCACAAACAGAAACTGAAGTGTCGCCAGTGAATAGCTGTTCATAGCCACGGGGCAGGAGATTCTTCCCGGCCTGCAGGAGGATGGTAGAGAAAGGGCAGAGGCTGGACTAAGAGGGAAGTAGAGGCAGACAGACAGAGAAGGGACTGGCCAGGGAGGTGACAGGTATCCCGGAATCTGAGGGGACTTAGAGAGGAGGCCAGAGCCCTAAGCTGACACTGCTGTGCCCTCAGATGGGAGGACACTGGCTTCATCTGGCATCAGATGGGTGGCCCTAGAGTTTCACTGTAAAGGGGGGCTGTAGGCCCTGAGGCTGCCCCAGGTTCAGCAGGTGGAGGGGGTTCACCAAGGGCTCCACGGCTATTTCCAAGCAGTGGGTGGCATTTATTTTCTTGATCATTATGCTTTTCTTAATTCTCTATAATGAAAATGTCTATCTTATAATTTAGAAAAACCAATAGCTGTTATTTTTGTTTTTATTTTTTACAGCTTTGTTGAGGTATAATTCAAGTGTACATATTTAAAGGGTGCAATTTGATGAGTTTTTGCATCTGTACACACTTAGTTTTTTGTTGTTGTTTTTTTTTTTTTTTTTTGAGACAGAGTCTTACTTTTTTGCCCCTGGTAGAGTGCTGTGGGGTCATAGCTCACAGCAACCTCAGATTCCTGGGTTCAAGTGATTCTCTTCCCTCAGCCTCCCAAGTAGCTGGGTCTACAGGCACCCACCAGAACTCCCGGCTGTTTTTAGAGATGGTGTCTGGCTATAGCTCAGGCTGGTTTCGAACTTGTGAGCTCCAGCGATCCACCTGCCTCGGCCTCCCAGAGTGCTGGGATTACAGGCATGAGGCTGTATACACTTTGAAACCATTACTACAATTAGGTAATAAACATTTCCGTCTTCCCCAATAGATGCTAATGTTTTTAAATCTTGAACCTAAAATAGGACAGGCAAGTGGGATTTATCGGGGTGATGTTTCCCCTCAGTTTTCCTCATTTTCTAAGTGTAGCTCTAAGGATCTATACATTTATTTAAAAAACTGAAACAACACGCACACATACCCCTTCAGCAGCAGCCCAGGCGACTCCTAAATGCCAGGCCAGGTTCCAGTAAACCTTCCCCAAGGCAGCCCTTTTCCCATACAGGAGGGAGGGGCTGGGATCCAACAGCCCCCTCTGGTGGAGAGAACCTGATGCCTCACTCAAAACCCTGGAGATGGAAATCAACACCCGAACAGGGACAGGATAAATAGAAAGTTGTATATCCTGGTTTGGTGCCAGCTACATACACCAAGGCTGGCAGGTTCAAACCTGGCCAGGGCCAACTGCAACAAAAAAAATAGCCAGGCATTGTGGCAGGCGCCTGTAGTTCCAGCTACTGGGAGGCTGAGGCAAGAGAATTGCTTAAGCCCAGGAGTTTGAGGTTGCTGTGAGCTGTGACGCCACTGTACTCTACTGAGGGTGACATAGTGAGACTCTGTCTCAAAAAAAAAGAAAAACAGAAAAGAAAGAAAGTTGTATATCCATATAATGGAATAATACTCTGTCATATAAAGGAATGAAGAGAAAGAAACTGTGGTCCTTCCAGACAATGGAATATTAACCACTGCTACAAAATTGAGCAATTTTCATAAAAAATATGAAAGAACCTTAAATTCATGTTACTAAGCAGGAGAGGCCAGTCTGAAAAGACTTCATACTGGATGACTCCAACTATATGACACTTTAGAAAAGGAAAAACTATGGGTACGGGAAAGATCATTAGTTACCAGGGAGAGGGTGGAGAGAGGGATGAATTGGAAGAGCACGGAGGATTTAGGGGGCAGTGAAACTGTTTCGTATGAACCGCAACGGTGGGTACGTGTCATCAACATTCATCCAAACCCACAGAATGTGCGACACCAAGGGTGACCCCCAAAGTAAGCTATGGACTTTGGGTGATGATGAGTCAATGTAGGTTCATCCACTATCACAAATGTCCCCCTCTGGTGTAGGAAGTTGGTGGGGGGAGGGAGGAGGGGAACTTTTGTACTTTCCACCCAATTTTGCTATGAAAGTAAAACCATTCTAAAAAAAAAAAAAAGTCTATTTAAAATATAGACTTGGGGCTCAGCGCCCTTAGCATAGTGGTTATGGTGCCAGCCACATACACCGAGGGTGGCGGTTTCGAACCTGGCCCTGGCCAGCTAAAACCAACGATGACAACTGCAACGAAAAATAGCCAGGCATTGGGGTGGGCGCCTGTAGTCCCAGCTACTTGGGAGGCTGAGGCAAGAGAATTGCTTATGCCCAAGAGTTTAAGGTTGCTGTGAGCTGTGATGCCACGGCACTCTACTGAGGGCGACATAGTAAGACTTTGTCTCAACAACAACAAAAAAATAGACTTGGATGGGCGCCCGTAGCTCACTGATTAGGGTGCCAGCCACATGCTCTGGGGCTGCTAAACAAATAACATAATAATAACAATTAAAAAAATAAAAATAGGGGCGGTGCCTGTGGCTTGAAGGGGTAAGGCATTGGCTCCATATGCGGGAGGTGGTGTGTTCCAACCCAGCCCCAGCCAAAAACTGTAAAAAAAAATAATAATAATTAAACAATAAATTAAAAAATAGACTTTAGGCCAATCCATTGAGACAGAAAGGAGACGGTGGTTGCCTGGGGCAGGGAGGAGAGATTGAGGAATTCGGGCTAATGAGTATGGAATTTCTTTGGAGGGTTATGAAATGTTCTTGAACTGGATTGTGGAATAGGTGTACAACCTTGTGAATATACCAAAATTCATTCAGTTGTACATTTGAAATTATACACTATTTGAATTAGTTTAAAAACAAACACAGTGTGTAGAACATAAATGTCTTAACACAATAATCAAGTAAATGAGGCAAAAGCTATGGTGATTGGTTTGATGTACACGTCAGATAAAAATACAACACAATGGGCAGTCGGTGCGGACCTCAGCCGTAAGGACACGTTGAGGTTGGCATACCCATCAAGGACAGTAACTACCAGGGCTTCCAGTGCTTTGACCAAACCTCAGATGCGTGGCCTCTTGGCCAGGCGCCTGCGGATTCATATTGTTGGAGCATTTGTTGTATCCCTGGGGGTTGCAGCTTTCTATAAGTTTGCTGTGGCTGAACCAAGAAAGAAGACCTATGCAGATTTCTACAGAAATTATGATGCTATGAAAGATTTTGAGGAGATGAGGAAGGCTGGTGTCTTTCAGAGCGTAAAGTGATTTTGGAATATAAAGAATTTCTTCGGGCTGATTTACATAGACGTTTGTCACCGACCCGTATTCCTGAGCTATGAATATGAGTGATAAATAAACTATTAATGAATTAAAAAAATGTTTTTAAATGGCAAACCTTGGAAAAGGGGAAGAATTTGATTTCCAGAGTTATCACATTATGAGGTTAAAACATCTAGATTTTTTTGAAAAATCACAAAGTCACAAGACATACAGTTTTAATCACACACATAGCCGGGCATAGTGACAGGCACCTTGTAGTCCCAGCTATTTGAGAAGTTGAGGCAGGGGAATCACTTGAACCCAGGAGTCTGAGATTGCTGTGAGCTCAGCTGATAACATGGCACTCTAACCTGGGCAACAGAATTTTTTTTTAAGTTCATACAGAAATCACCAGACATGAAGAAACAGGGAAATATGACCTATTTCAGGGGATCCCAAACCATTCCTGAGAAAAACTAGATGGCAGACCTATTAGATAAAGATTTTAAACAACTGTTTTAAAGCTGCTCAAAGAATGAAAAGAAAACATGGTTAAATTGAGAACAATGTGTAAACAAAATGCAAATATCAGTAAAGAGAAAACCTATAAAGAAGCCAAAAAGAAATTTCAGAGGTGAAAAATATAAATACTGAAATGAAAGATTCACTAGAGGAATTAATATTTGAGCCAGCCAAAGAAGGAATCAGTGAACTTAAATACAGGATAATTGAAATTATTGAGTCTAAGGAACAGAAAGAAAAAAGATTGAAGCAATGTGAACAAATCCTAAGAGACCTATGGGACACCATCAAACAACATACCCATTGTGGAAGTACCAGAAGTATAATAGAAAGAAGTAGAGACCTTGCTGAAGAAATGATGGCTGAAAGTGTCCCAAGTTTCATGAAAGATAAGGCTATAATCGTCCATCCAAGGAGCTCAGTGAACTCCAATAGGATGAACTGAAAGACCCATATGACACATTATAATGAAGCTATCAAAAGCCAAAGAGAGAATCTTTTTTTCTTGTCGTGCCTCAAACTACTTTTTATTTGCAACTATATGATTTCATGCAATTTTTCTAAACATAAAATAGATTTCCTTGTACATAAATAACTTACATATGCTCCATAAAGTAGATGCTCAAAGGTGCTACAACAGATCATCTACTCCTACAGTGTTCTCATATCCAACAGAGTTGATGCACAGTATGTAAATACTCAAGTCCAGGGCAGCGCCTGTGGCTCATCGAGTAGGGTGCCAGCCCCATATACTGAAGGTGGTGGGTTAAAACCTGACCTCAGCTGAACTGCAAAACAGAAAAATAGCCGGGCGTTGTGACGGCCACCTGTAGTCCCAGCTACTCGGGAGGCTGAGGCAAGAAAAATGCCTAAGCCCAGGAGTTGGAGGTTGCTGTGAGCTGTGTGACGCCACGGTACTCTACCCAGGGCCATAAAGTGAGACTCTATTTCTACAAAATAAATAAATGAAAATAAATACTGAAGTCCAATATTAAAAACTCAGGTTGACTTGGCGCCCATAGTTCAGTGGTTAGGGCACTGGCCACATATTCCGGGGCTGGTGGGTTCAAACCTGGCCTAGGCCTGCTAGACAGCAATGACACTACAACAGAAAAATAGCTGAACATTGTGGTGGGTGCCTATAGTCCCACCTACTTGAGAAGCTGAGGCAAGAGAATCACTTAAGCCCAAGAATTGAGGTTGCTGTGAGCTGTAATGTCACCTGTACTCTACAGAGGGTGACATAGTGAGCCTCTGTCTCAAAAAAAAAAAAAAAAAAACAAAAACTCAGGCACTTGACTAACTTTAATAAAGTTTCTCCAAACTATATCAATATATCTAAAGTGCAATATATATTTTTAAGAGGGATTATTCTCAATAACGTCTATAAAAATAAGTTTGATGGTTTGGTCTATCTAACTTCACTGCTATTAATATGAACTTTTAATTTTCAATGCGTGGTAAGGTTTATTCTAATAAACAAACCTTAACAGGACACCAACAAAATCAAAAGCTAGTGAGGTGCTAACATGTGAGGATTAATCCAGTGATTCTGGTCACAATGCATTCCAGGAGGAGGTACCCATGTCACTGGAATTGGACAATGTAGTTTATTCTTCCTTCCCTGATTTGGATAACCCAAATGGAAGAGGAGGAGGGTAGTGGTTCTAAGGGCCATTCCCTGGGTAGATTTCTGGCTTTTTTCTGGGCAACAGATGCCACATTGGAAGAGGTGGGAATATCAGTTCCGAAATCTGGTACACAGGCCTTGGTGTTGCAGTCCCTGAATTGGGTTTCATTTCCATTTTCTTCCTTGTTTCTTCATCTGAGGAAGAGGATCCTGAATGATAATTAGAGGAAACTTTATCACGGGCCCTGTTAACTTTCTTGGAGATTTCATCCTTGTTCACATCCTCATTTTCAAAGCTGGCAACAATGAATATTGTTTTTCTCTCCATACCGACAGCACACCTCACATGGGTCTGCCCAGAGAGTTAAGCTCCTTTGGCAAGCCCAAGTCACTGTACAAGATGCAGCTGTTCTCACAAGCTTTCAGGACATCAGATCAGAAGTGTTTGTATGTTGTTGAATGGTATAAATTCACATTGGAGTGTTATTCATTCATGGTAACCACAAGGAAAAAAATATAGACTATACACAAAAAGAAATAAGACAGGAATTTGAATGTTTCATTAACTCCTGATCAACTAAATATAAAAATGAGGGGTTTTTCTTGTTTTTTGTTTTTTATGGAGACAGAGTCTCACATTGTCATCTTAGGTAGCGTGTCCAGGCGTCATAGCTCACAGCCACCTCAGTCTCTTGGGCTCAAGTGATCCTCTTTCCTCAGCCTCCCGAGTAGCTGGGACTATAGGCACTTGCCACAATGTCCAGCTATTTTTTAGAGACGGAGTCTCACTCTTGCTTCTCAGACTCCTGAGCTCAATCAATCAACCCACCTTGGCCTCCCAGAGTGCTAGGATTATAGGGATGAGCCACTGCACCTGGCCAAAAGCGAGGTTTAAAAAAACTCTAAAGCAGCGCAGCACCTGTAGTTCAAGTGGCTAGGGCGCTAGCCACATACACCGGAGCTGGTGGGTTTGAATCTAGCCCGGGCCAGCTAAACAACAATGACAACTACAAGGAAAAAAAAAATAGCCGGGCATTGTGGTGGGTGCCTGTAGTCCCAGCTACTTGGGAGGCTGAGGCAAGAGAATCACTTAAGCCCATGAATTTGAGGTTACTGTGAGCTGTGACACCATGGCACTCTACCTAGGGCAACAATTTGAGGCTCTGTCTCAAAAAAGTAAATAAATAAACTCTAAGGTATAAAGAAAATAAATATCAAAAGGACAGAAGTCTCTCCTCATCAGTAATTACTTTAAATATAACTGTATTAAACTCTCCAATCACAA
>CAUYRH010019238.1:0-24383 GCA_963574655.1 Perodicticus potto
ACCTCAGCCAAACTGCAAACCAGAAAAATAGCCGGGCGTTGTGGCGGGCGCCTGTAGTCCCAGCTACTTGGGAGGCTGAGGCAAGAGAATCGCCTAAGCCCAGGAGTTGGAGGTTGCTGTGAGCTGTGTGACGCCACGGCATTCTACCGAGGGCGATAAAGTGAGACTCTGTCTCTAAAAATAAATAAATAAATAAATAAATAAATAAAAATAAAATAAAATACCTTCCACCTTACAGCTCATTCTCACCCTTATATTCTTTCTTATCACTCTGGCCAAATAACTTAATAGGTCAAAACTTTATAAATACATTAATTGGCTAGTAGAAGAGCTCATAAAAAACACTTTGGTAACCTGAATGTGTTTAGGCTACTCAGAATCTTGAAGTAGGGACAGCTGAGCAGAAAGCTCTAATAAGAAACTTTTGGGTGGCACAGGTCACACCCAGCGGCCATCACAGAGTGGGTACAGCCCAGTTCCTATGTCTTTTGGCACAGTCCTGCCTACAGGTTCTGGGTGACGTCTGTCTCACAGGCAGATCACATTAACCTTGAGGAAGACACTTACTGGCAATTTCAAATCAGGAAAATGTGGGCACTCTTAGAAGGAAAAAACTCTTTTGAATTTGTTGGTAACAAGGGAAGAGATAGAATTACATTACATTTGGAACAAAGAAGAATAAACTTTAGTCAGATGCAGCTGGGTTCAGAGGCCAGTCAGGTATCCAGAGGTGATGCCAACCTTCTGGGAACACATGGAATTGTATAGGCCTATGTCAACTATATGAAAGGAAACCAAATAAAGGAATTTTTCTGAATTTAGACTGGATTTCTAAAGGTCATCATTTAACTCTTGCATGATGTCTGTGTTGTAGCAATGGGATTTAAGTAAAAAATCCCCAAGAGCAAGACATAAGGCAAGTGTTCTAGTATTGATAGCACAGTAGGTGATTAGAGTTAACAATAGTTTGTAGTATATTTCAAAATAGCAAGAAGAAAGATTTGGAATATTCCCAATGTGAGGAAATGATAAATGTTTGAGGTGTTGGATATCCTAATTATGCTAATTTGATCACTATACTCAATATACATATATCAAAATATCACATGTATAATCATTATGTAACAATAAAAAGAAAAATTGAAGCCGCTTATCTGACTGATCTGCCTTTTGTGAAGTTTCAAATTTAATGAAAAGAAAACTTGTTTTATAAATGAGGCTATTTCTGCATTATTTGCATGGTCCTTCACAGATGTTTATTAATAAAAGAAAGAAACAAACACGTAACACCTTATAAAGGTGAGAATTAAGGGAAAGAAAGACATTCTCTTCCCATGAACAGGCCAAATATCTCAGGGTACTTGCATTAGTTGTTTTTCACAGCTTAAAACCTATATTTTAGTGTTTCCTCCCATTGTTAACTCCTTGCCAGTTAGATCTCAACTTAAATGCTACTTTTTTATTCATTGAATTATGAATTCAATGAATTATTATTCATTCGCTCTTTGATTAGCTAAAACTGAAGTCACATCGTGTCTCTCTAACATAGCACCCTAATATATTTCCAGCTTAGCACTTACATTCTCAATATATTCTTGTTCATATTTCTGTGTCCACTGTCTATCTCCATCCACATCAATGTAAGTACCAAGAGAACAAAAAACATTTACTGTCTTGTTAGCTGTTGTCTTTATTACTAGCATCTTGACTATCTGGTGGTACCTAATACATAAGCTTTAAATAAATTTTTAAAGAATGAATGACAAGAAATCAATAGTGACTGAATAGAATGACATTCAATTGAATTAGATCTGACACAAGAGAAATACCTGGATGTAAAATGAGACAAAATAGCTGTTTAAATAAGTATCAACAAACTAGTTCAAGAGTATAATTCACTTTACATTGACCAAATGGTGGTAATAGCTAACTGCTTTCTAATTGAACAGAGTTTCAATCAGTAAGATTCCTTATGAGTAATTAATCTTCTTGAACTTTGTTAAGTATCTTACAGCCATTTAAGATACATTTAATATAGCCACGTGATGCATTATAGATCATTGTCTCAACATTCACGGGACACTCAGTATCTCCTCAGCTCCATACAAGGTGCTAGAGACATGGTGGTGAATTAGAATGCATTTGCTGCCTTCAAAGAATATAGTCTTGAATATAGTCCAGTCTAGATCTGGAGGACACAGGCCTGGAAACTGATTGGTGCACCATGTAATGAGTGTTAAGATATTGCTAAATAGAGGGTGCTATGGGAGCACGATGGAAGAGCAGGAAAGATCACAAAGACTTCTAAGATGCAAAGCCTATGATAAATGAATTCACTGGAAAGCTACAAATTAGATAATCAAATATGAAGTTTGGTGCAGTGGGTAAATGAGCGGGTAAAGTAGGTGAAAGAGTGATTGTTTCTGTACTATTCATCGGCTATTGTCTACTCTCTGCCAAGCAGAGAGTGGTTGGTGCTGTGGTTGATGCTGACTGTAGGGTGGAGAGCAAAGCAGATGGCAGACACACTACTGTCTGTCATGAAGACTGTTCCATTGGAAGCTTCTATGGCAAGGGTTCTGCATTGTTCTGAGGGGAACTATCAGCAGCAGCAAGAATGAATTTCTTCTCCCAGGACTTAGGGGCAGTGGATATCAATGAGAAAGCAAAATAGATAATTGTAGATGCTAAGTGATGACAATGGCACAAAGCCTAGCTTTAAGGGAGCATGTATGGAGCTTTCTTAGTGGTTCTTGGAAACTCTTGATGGGTAGGAGGGATTTCCTAGTGGAGATGGCTGAAGTTCTTTATAGGCAGAAGCAAAAACAAGTTCTTTATTAAATTGTGGCTGTTAATGTTCTGGTGATTTAATTCATAGCTCCTTGTTGGTAAGGCCTGGTGATTCATGGATGATTATTGTCACCAGGTTGTGGCAGATTCTGATACATCTGTATATCATGAAACTATATGAGAGAATAGTATTAATGTCATGCTTTCAGCCTCAGACACATTTTCCTTAGTGCATTATACTGGCACAATAAATTTACCTGGTGGAGATGAGCGCTTATTCTTTGGATTGTAGTAGGTAGACATCTCCCTTCCAGGGTAGCAAAGAAAGTACTGACTCTGCCAACACCTTCAGGCTTGGGCTACTCAGGCAATAGGCCCATGTGTGCAGTTTTAAAACATTAAAATGAATTAAGTCTGAAAACAAGATTTGGTAGGACACATGTGTGTTGATGATAGTGTCTCTTTCTCCTGAAAGTCAGGCAGGAAAGAATATTTCTAATCAAGAATCTGGTCAGCTTATTGAGGAGCGCTAGAGCCTCAGAGATTGGCTTTCAAATGTTACTTTATAAATCTTTACAAAAATTAGATGGCTATATAGCAGATATCTGGAGAGGTACTGGACGGGAACCATGAGCTTTACTTTATCTGATTGTTTTAAATTAAAATTAGTATATTTGCAGTTCTTTTCATTTTATATTTTAAGTCTATTGCTTTGAGCTAACTTGTAATTTAGCTACTTCTCTTTTTTAATGAAGAGATCATTGAAAATAAGTTAATTTACTTAAACAAATGCTTTGTGTTTTTAGGAATGAAAAACCCCCCTCACTTTCATTAAATGAAAACACTCTATTATTGTGCCTATAATCATTTCTGTCTTGGGAAAATGGTATTTCTTTAAACCCCTAATGAGATCTGTGCAGGTGTTTATATGTTCTCCATAAATCTGTGCCCACACAAAGTTCATTCTCTAGCATAAAAATAAATCATCTCATTCAGGTAGAATTGAGCTTTGACTAAGAAATACTTCTCACATCTCTTTCCAAAGTCAAAGCAACACTTATGTTTCCACTACCATATGCTATCTTTCTCAGCTTTCAAACTACTTATTATATATACTGGGTCCTTTTCTTTCTGTAGTCTCAAAGACATGAGAAAAACTGGAGCATGGAAATGGATTTCAGCTTATGTAAAAGCATGGAGCAGGTTGTTTTAGAGATCTGGGAGAGAAGACTAGTTCTGACATTATAATTAGTCACTATGCACAGGCCCTCTGGCCTAACTTGCATTTAACTAAACAGAGGTGTTCCTTCCATGAGATTGATAATCAATTGAAACTTTTTTTTTTTTAGAGACAGAGTCTCACTTTGTCATCCTCGGTAGAGTTCCATGGCGTCACAGCTCACAGCAACCTCCAGCTCTTGGGCTTAGGTGATTCTCTTGCCTCAGCCTCCAGAGTAGCTGGGACTACAAGTGCCCGCCACAACGCCAGGCTATTTTTTTGTTGTTGTTGCAGTTTGGCTGGGGCTGGGTTCGAACTCGCCATCCTCGGTATGTGGGGCTGGTGCCCTACTCACTGAGCCACAGGTGCCGCCCGTACTTGAAACTTTTAAACCAGGACTTCCCTAGTAAAAATACATGTATATTGTATGCACGTATTGCATATATACAATTGTTTTCCTCAAAAGCTGAGTCTTTGAAGTATATGAACATGTTTTCCCAGTATAACAGATGGAGGGGCAGTATAGAGATGTTATGGTTATTTGCTCCAGATATGTAAATTTGTGTTTCTGTTTAGCCACTTCCTTGCCAATTTTGAAGTGAATGTTTTGTCTAGTGGTTCTTATTTTAATTTTTACTATTCCGTCATGAATATTGATTTTCTGTCATTAATGCTTTTGATGAATAATGAAGTTGGTATATTTTCATTTCCTTCCTCTTCCCCTCCTTTCCTTTTGCCAGTGTATTTTTATCAATTTATATTTTTAATATTTATCTTTTCTATTTTAAATACATACCTCTATTGCTTTCTTAATCATTTTTCATGATCTCTATTGATCCTGTTTTGATATAAAAAGTTAGGGAACTGGCATACTTACCACCTCCGGCCTTCCGCCTCTTCCCTTCCTGACTTTCTTTAGCTTTCCTTTTTTACTTTGTCAGAATTTATACCATTTTACATTCTGATCTATCATCATAAACATCATATTTGCTTTCTCTGAGTCATAGAGTTTCATAGTTTCAGTCTTCAGTATCATTTCTTTTGCAATTGTTTATGCAAACTTTTTTTGTTGACTAAACTGTGTTTTTTAGTTCTTTCTTTAAGAGGGCATTTGGAGGGCACTATAACCTATGAAATTCTTGCTTATTTAAAAAGGTTTTCTTTTGCATTTATTTTTAAAAGACAATTTGGGCATAAAATTCTTGGGTTTAATTTTTTTTTTGATGGTTTTTTAAGGAATTACTTCATTTTCTTTAAAGTTGACTTTTTGTGGCAAAATCAGACTTGGCCATTTTCTTTGTCACCTACATAGTTAGCATAAGCAATAACATAATCTTTTTCTTTTTTGACCAAAACATTCTTTTAGTGTTTATGACATTCAGTAAATATACTAAGATATGCCTCAGTAATAATCATTGTACATAATTTTTTCCTGGGATAAGCATATGCTTTCAATGTTTAAATTCAACTTTCTTTTGTTTCTACAGCACTTTCTTTAATTATGTATACAAATAGCTTATTTTTCTATTCTGTTACTTTTTCCCTTATTCTAGTACTCCAAGTATGAACTCTTTCCATTTCTTTGATCTACATACTTACCCTTTACTATTTTCACTGTAATCTATTTTAAAAATTGGCATCGTTTTCTTTTTGTTCACCTTCCTTAAATCCTGGTGATATCATGTCTGTTCTTTTTTTATTAGCAACATTTTTCTCCAATACAAATGGTAGTGTGGAATTCTTTTCTGTGATTTTTTTTGCTCTTTCATTTCTTTAAAAAGTTCAGATTATACACCAGACCTTTGCACAGTCTCACAACATTTTCCTAACATGGAGTGGCTCTATTTTCAATTCTTCTGTTATAAAAGTGACTTTCATTAAGTTATGAAAATTTAATTTTATAGCCATATGTTTATAGCCACAGTTTTCTTCTGTTCTTTCCCAATGTTAGAACCTGTTGAAAAGCTAGTATTTATGATGCGACTTTTTTTCTTATTTGTTTCTTCTTTTCCTAACAAAAAAAGAGTATTCTATTTTTGTTGTTTTTGACTAACCATCTTGGTGAATCCTTCCTCAACTAGCAAGAAAGAGTAAGGCCATGTTATGGGCAAATAGAAATTTCCTTTTCAGTAGCTCTCGCGTTTCCGTTTATTCCCCACTGGTCAGCGGAGATCGGCATCTCTAGGGCTGCCCACATTGGTGTTCTTTCCTCCATCTTTCTTGCAATGTAGATTGTCTGTGTTTCTCTATTCAGCCTTAAGTCGGCTTTTCCTATAACCCAACCAGATGTGGGGACTCTTACAACAGCAGCTTGCTCACATGTTTTCCACGTGACCAATAACATTTTATTGGTTTTACATCGTGATAATTTTAAAACATGGCTGCACATATGTTGACACTCACCCTCTCATCAGGACTCTGGGGTTTCCCTTAAATCTGGGCAGGCTTATTCCTCAACCAATAAAGTACAGTGAAACTGATGCGATATGACTTGCGAGGGGAGGCAGAAGAGGCCACCGGCTTCTGCCCTGTTTGATGGGACCCTTGCTCTTAGAACCCCGAGCTAAAGTCTGAGAAGTCCAGCTACTCTGTGACCACCACAGTGGAGAAGCTAAAGTGAAATGGTCCCAGATAAACCCGGCCCGTCAGTCATCTCCTCCAGCACGAAGGTGCTTTGGGTGCTCCAGACACGCCCACTTACCGGACTGTCACACCCAAATGATCTTCCACTTCCAGGCCAGTGGAACAGAACAATGACTTAGCTGAATACTGCTCAAGTTGTTGATAAACAAACTGAAGAGTTATAATAAAATGGTTGCAGTTTAAGACTTTGGTTTTAGCTGGAATAAACATACTGAGAGAAGTGCACTTGGCTGTTTTCTGAGATTAGCAGCTGCAGGCCGTCTTGAACTATGTGTTTCCTGAAACTACTTTAGACAGTGCTTCTGGGAGCCACTCTCCTACTGTTTAGATTGAGGTTTTAGCTATCTCACAGTTTCAAGGAAGGTGGAGTTTCTGTTCTTTATTCTCCCTTTTGCTTTTGTGTTATTATTGAAGAAGGGGAAAAAACAGCACGGTGACTAAATAATGTGAGGCTTCTAACAGAATATTTTCATGTCAGAGATATTAAGGAATATGCTGAAGTCTAGAATGTGAACTGACTTTTCTAAAGACATAAAAGAAGTTAAAATTAGCGTTAGGCAAAATTCTCAAACTCCTGACCTCTCTTTTTTTGCTTTGCTTGTTATTCTGTTAAGAACAAAAAAAAAAAAAAAAATCAATAGTGACAAGAATTTCAGATTCAGTATATGGGATTCTCAAAAATACTTTGTTTTCAAAAGTGACAAAGGATAATTGAAATTTAAAGAATAATCACAGTGTAGCAACTAAATAATAATCTATAAATTTCTATTATTTTCTATGAAAATAACAAAGAAATCTAAGTTTAAAAATTCTTGAATGGCTTAATGAGCTGTCATATTATTTAAATGAGGTCAGATATATAAATAATTAGGAACTTTCTTATTCAAGTAGTAGTTAATGAACAATAAATTTACATTTATTAATGTTACCATGTGATTTATTTCGTGTTAATTTATTTTAAATGCTATTTTTACACAAATATGTTCGCTTATACCTGACAACCTTTTTATAGTCCACGAAGAAAAATTAAAACCAGAATTTTTTAAATTTCAGCAAGATCTATATTTCTTTAAAGTCTGCACATTTAATATTCTAATTTGCATTTCTTACAATAATTATGAAACAAAGGTTTTATTTCAATGTAAAATTTTTGTAGTGTCTAATAGCACCAGAAATCCTGGGAGTACTCTATCTTACTTTGTTTGCTAATGACAACTGTATTATATATCACAATTAACTTGACTTGTAGTCACTTACTTGCTATGTTATAGATATTACCCTAGTGCTGGGGTTACAAAACTAAGTAAGCCAAAATTCATGGCTTAGATGAAGTTTTAAGTTACAATAATATACTAAATTTACAAGTTAATTTACTCTTTTTTTTTTTTAATCAACTTTAAAAACCCATCGTGCCAAATTTTAACTGGAGGAGGGAAGTGATGAGTGGGGAGACTAAAAGTGAATCCAAGTTTTCCCTCTTGGGAAATGGTGATTTGGGGCAACATGCAGACATTTCAGGAATTCAGGTTTTATGGGGAATTCCCCTTTGGATAGTTTTGAATCAGTATTTGATGCTCAGTAGGCAATTTATAAGAAGAATTTTTAGTTTGACGGAGACAAAGTATGAGATGGAGATATGGTTATTGAAAATATTAGAGATAAAGAGATGTCTCAGAGCCTCTGAATAAAATTATAAGAGGACAAAGAATAGAATTCAGAGGAAACTCAACCTCTGAGGGAACGTTAAATGAAATGTTAAAGAGACTTTGGGATTTAAGTATAAGGTAATTTGATGACCTTGGACCAATTTCTGCTGAGTAGTGAAGCCAGAAGTCAAAGTGTATTGAATTAAACTAAGGAATGAGTAGGAGTTGAAGAATTAGAAATTATGACAATGGTTATTTTTCAAGAATTTTGGCAATGAAGAGATAGGGTGTTGGCCACACAAAAGTCATTACTAATCTGTTTCCCTTGTCTAATTCTCACTTAAAAGACTGGAAAGACAGTAACATGTTTTCTACCATGTTTTGCAGAGGAAGCTGTTGAATAATATGCATCTTTTTCATTTTGAAGATTAAGAAATTGAATCTTGGAGAAAGTTAAATGACAAAGAGCTAAATAGTAGTGTGTGAGGGTGACAAAAAACCCCAACATCTCTTGGTCTGCTTCCAAACCTTTTCATTTTCTCCTGTGTTACAATGTCTCAGGAATGTGACAGGGGATAATGAGATGAGAAGGGTAGGTAATACTTCAAGGAATGCATCTTGTTTTTTTTTAGTAGGCTGAGGGTAAAGAATCAGGGGGTTATAAAGGAAAAAAATAGAGTAATAAGTGAAATACAGTTAATCTTGAATATAGTAGGAGATGACATCTCTAGCTCCTGGGAGAGATTAACTTTGCACACCCTCACTTGTTTGGAGCTGAAAAGCAGAGATAAGAACAGATGTTACAGTAGATAAATCTAAAAGTGGTACAGAGAGAAGCAGAGAACAATCAGTCTTGATGGCTTCTTTTTCTTGGATATAAAACCACAGCTGCTATCCTTTGAGAGTGGGAGTGTGGATTGAGACATGAAATAGGGATATGAGGAGAGAACATGTTTGGAGAAGCAGCAGTCCCTGGTTGGTTGGTCTGCCTCAGATTGTGAAGGAGCCAAGGGTTCTGCTGAATGCAGAGGAGGTTAACTGCATTCTGTGTCAGCTTTGTTATGCCCTAACAGCCTGACTTTGCCTTTGAACCATGAATTCTATTTGGTTATAGCCAATTTTCCACTAAGTCCTACCAATTTTCCAAATTACTTCTCAGATATTCTTTTGTCATCTTTTCCCAAGGACCTCAAATAGGAAACCATGTTTATCAGAATCATGACTCCAACATTTACTGAGAAATACTTGAATGTATTCTGAGAAATATACATCAAACAATTTATAATTCATATGTACAAAAAGAGAATAACACTTATAAGCAAAGACTCAAAAATATATACTCAATTTCAGCTTAACATTTAATAATGAAAATTGGTAATTAAACATTGAGCAGGTCTATTGAGCAGGTATTAATACTCTATTCCTCTTTCAATAGTACTAGCTCTAAGGCAGGGTAGTTAGTGTAGGGCAAGTCATTTATCTAGTTAAGTAGTTCATTAATTTGTAAAATTAACACACTAATTTTTTCATTGTGAAGATGCAATAAGAAAATGTACATAAAGTACTCAATGAAGTGTCCAGAATATAGCTATGTGATGCACACACACACACACGACAGATACATAGACAGATAAGTCAGACACGTAAGAGATTAAACAAAATTACAAACCTAGAAAAAAGGAAAATTATGTTATTAAAGGACTTGTAAAGACTACTAAAACCCTTTTCTCCGGAACACTTCTACATTGCTGGTGGGAATGCACACTAATATGTTCCTTTTGGAAGGATGTTTGGAGAACACTTAGAGATCTAAAAATAGACCTGCTATTCGATCCTATAATTCCTTTACTAGGTATATACCCATAAGACCAAAAATCACATTATAACAAAGACATCTGTACCAGAATGTTTATTGCAGCCCAATTCATAATCACTAAGTCATGGAAGAAGCCCAAGTGCCCATCAGCCCACGAATGGATTAATAAATTGCAGTACATGTGTACCATGGAATACTATGCAGCCTTAAAGAAAGATGGAGACTTTACCTCTTTCATGTTTACATAGACGGAGCTGGAACATATTCTTCTTAGCAAAGCATCTCAAGAATGGAAGAGAAAGTATCCAATGTACTCAGCCCTACTATGAAGCTAATTTTAAGGTTTCATATGAAGGCTATAATCCAACTATAACACAAGAATATGGGAAGGGAGAGGAGGGGGGAGGTTAGGATGGAGGGAGGGTAATTGGTGGGGCCACATGTATGGTGCATCTGAGAAGGGTACAGGTGAAACTTACTAAATGCAGAATACAAATGTCTTCATACAATAACTAAGAAAATGCCATGAAGGGTATGTTAAACAGTTTGATGAAAACATTTCAGATTGTATATGAAACCAGCACATTGTACCCCTTGATTGCGCTAATGTACACAGCTATGATTTAATGAAAAAAATTTTTTTTTTTCAGTGTGGCACACAGATTATGAGCACTAAACTTGGGCCCACTGAAAATTTTTCTGTGGAGTAACTTAAGCTCTCAGTATTTCTATTACAATAAAAGACATTCTACCCTCCAACTACAGAGGTAGTCTTCTTGCTCACTCCCACTGAGTATTTTTCTAGTAATTTTTTCACCAAAATGCTGGGCTCTAAGTTCCAATGACCATGAAAACTGCTCTATCTACTAAAGTGTGGTTTTAAGGAGGTATGACTTGTAATAACAGAGATGAGATTATTTACCGAGCCAGGCATGACAAATATACCTATAACAGGTTCAAATTCCATATTCCCCTGATAATATAGCCAGGCAACAGCCAAGCCAGTATTTTGAATCAGCTTGTTGTATGATGACATATTGGCAGTGCTCTAAAAACTTCTTAAAGGATCATCCATTCTCTGTAATTTTTCATACTTTTATGTTTGTGTATTTGACAGTATACCTATAATTTCAAGTGAGAGAATCCAACTCAATATACCTCAAAAAAATATCCTGGCATTAAAAGCCCAAAGACAGATTTAGGATCTACTTCTGCAGAGTGGGGCTTCTGAAATGATTCTCATTCTCACTCTAATTCTCATTCTCTCTCCCCTCTCAACTTTGCTGTTGTCTCCTTCAGCATCATTCTCAGGCATAGTTTCTTTCTACATAGAGAAAACAGTTGTTACATGTATCTATCAGCAGCATTTTCACCCCATATATTTCATAAATGGTTTGGTGAGGACTCAGAGACATCATGCGTCAGGCTGTTTTCATGACCACACTCAAAACTATCACTCTGGTTAAGGTGGGGAGCAAGTTTTTCTAACTGACTAGTTAGGAATTGAATACCTCCCCCTGGGCCTGTACGGGCAACCAAGTTTATAAAAGAATGGGACATAATAATTTGTAAAGTAAGGGATGGTTGAGAGGCTGAAAAAGAAATCACAGTTCACTTTACTGGCCATGGTCATTCAGTTTATCATTGTCCCAAGCTCAGCCTAGTTTCATATCTGAAATGGAAACTGTGCTTTGCCTTTCCCTTATTCTGTTAGTATCACAGCCTCCATTTTTTTCGGTTATATATTGAATCAGCCCAGCTTGTTTTCATGTTATGTTGCAGAGGCACTACTAACGAAGTCTTTTCTCGATAGATACCCCTGTTAAAATGTCTCAAGGGTTTATAATGTTCATATTCTTCTCAAGCTCAAAAGATTTCCACTTTCACAGGGAATGTGTTCTGATGTTGTACTCTTAAGTATTTTTTGGCTTGCAGAGCAGTGGCGTGAGTCCTGGCATACTAATGGGTCTATTGTGTTTGTGCTCCACTTTACTAATTGCGAGGTCACGGCAGGCTGGGCATCAATGGTGCTGGAGAAAAACCCATTAAGTGGCCTTGGAGAGTATCTTGGGGAAAGCCAGCTTATAAGAAAGCTGTGTAGTTTTCTATATCTACTAAAAGTCTCTGAATTTGTAGAAGCTAATCGGAAGAGTGAATTAGTCCTTCCATTTTGCTACAATTGAAGTTTGAAAAAAAAATCACATACTAAACTGTAACCAAAACCATCCTGTTACCCCATAAGTCTCTTTCTGATGATGTCCTGTAGAAATCCATAAGGAATTTAGATAGAATTTCCCTACTCTCTAGTCCTGGATATGATTTCAATCAAACTAATGCCCTCAACCAAGACAATCATACATTACTTTAGTGTTGTTGATTAAAATGAAAATGTAAAGTTGTTCTAATATTAAATACCTTTTGCCTCTGGGAAATTTTGACCTCTTTTTCCTATTTATGAATCATATGGCTAAGAGATAGTTCAATTTCTATAGAAATGGCAAGTGGGGCTATACACTACACATCGACGCTCCTCATGGAGAACTCTCAAAGTGAACATATGACAGTCCAACTTCTTTGAAAGCCCACAGCTCAAGCCACATTTGGTGTTATACCCACCATTCCACTCTTATGCCCAAGAAAATTGATAAGGTAAAGAACTACAGAAGTACATTCCAGGCTTATTGCTAATATCAATTGTTTTTCCTGTTCCCAAGGTCTCTCTACATGCTATTTTTTCCTGCAGGCTGTTCTTTCCTTTGTACCAGGGGTCCTCAAACTTTTTAAACAGGGGGCCAGTTCGCTGTCCCTCAGACAATTGGTGGGCTGGACTATAGTTTAAAAAAAAAAAAAAACAACTATGAACAAATTCCTATGCACACTGCACATATCTTATTTTGAAGTAAAAAAACAAAATGGGAACAAATACAATATTTAAAATGAAGAACAAATAAAGTTAAATCAACAAACTTACCAGTATTTCATTGGGAATTATGGGCCTGCTTTTGGCTAATGAGATGGTCAATGTCCAGTTCCATATTTGTCAGTGCTCATCGTAACAAGTGATGCAAGTGTGCATCAGTTAGTGTAGATTTGGTTGGAGATTTCCAGATTTCATTCTGGAAAATGTCTGTTCACAGACATAAGTGCTGCCAAAGATTGTTGCCATTTTAAGTGCATGGTTCCTGAGATTAGGATATGTCTCAGAGGGGAGAGATGCATAGAAATTAGGAAGGCTGCTTGACTTGAATGTGTCTTTCAGAGAGCCACAATTCTGCAGTTCAGCCAGTTCCATTTGGTAAGTTGTATCCACATTTTCTTTCTTTTTTTTTTTTTATTTCAAGATACTTTATTCTTAAAACAAGTCACAACATTAAGCTTTGACTAACAAGTCACTAACACTTGCTGAGCAGCGGAGGGGTGCTCTTTCATAGCATGTCTAAAAAGTGAATAAAAATCCATACAAAACAAATATTCAAATAGTGTGACCCAATCTCCCAATCTTACATATTGCTGTATCTGTGCCAACCCTACTCTTACAAAGACATTTCAAAACTAGCAATAATGAAGTTAAATGGTCCCCCCAAATCCCTTAATTCAAGCTAAACTCGCAGTTAACAGCTATAGAATGATATCTACACATTAATACTAGCTGAAGCACAAGTTGCTGGGTGATATTTCATTCCACTTTCCCAAGCACAAGACACAGGCAAAGTGCCAACATCCTGCTCTTCTACTTCTGATAGGTAGTCGAGGTTCTGGATTTGCTGCACGAGTTGCCATGTCGGTCCTGATATCACATAGTAGATTGTTGGCCTCTGGCATCCATTGAAAGTAGAAGCAGCAGCTACAGTGTAAGTACCCATATTTTCAAAGAGCATCCAGTCACCCACATACATTTCTGGCAGGTCCCAGTGCTCAACTATCCGGTCAAGCCATCTCATGTTGGTCCCCATGTGCTGGATGAATAATATTTATCATCTGGTTTAGGTATCTTTTGCAGAAGAGGCTTTACATGAGCATGATCATAAAGGATGCAATTAAATGATCCACATACTCCATCATTGACGTAGTACATAAAGGTTTGTTCACTGGACTCATCTTCATCATCAGAGCCTATCTGTTCCTTTAATACAATTTTTTGGACAATGATATTAACTGCAAGTGTGAAGGCTGATGCAACATAATATCAGCCTGGCTAAGCTATGATTCTCACTCCAAAGTCTGACGGAAAGTACTTTTCTAATGCTGGGTTGATTATACCAGTGATCTCTTCAAATTTAAGCTTCACATCCTCAGATTCAGGAAAGCCACCACCAATATCAAGCAGGTACATGCTGAAACCAACCTCAGCTCTCATGTCAAAGACAGAGTGGTCATCAGAGATTGCCTGCACAAAGGTCTCAGGATCAGTGCAGCCACTTCCTACGTGGAAGCTGACACCAATGACATCAATATTTAGCTCTTTTTGCCTGTTCCAAAAGAAGTCTGCTGGTTTTGAGTGTGGCACCAAATTTAACACTGAGTCCACAGACTGCTTTGGAATCATCAGTGGGAATCCACAAAACCAACTTGGCCTTTAGATGTGCTCTGGCAACTTTCATCAACTCGACCTCACTGTCAAAAGTCATCATCTGGACCCCATTATTGGCAGTGTGCTTAATTTGAGACACTTTTTTACAAGGATTTGCATAGATAATCCTCTCTGGAGGCACCCTGAGACTTTGTACCAATTGTATTTCAGTCTTGCTAGCATAGTTAAATCCTGTCCCAATGGCAGCGAGGGTCTTCACAAGGGCTCTACTGTCATTACATTTGACGGCATAAAAGGGAGTGACACGAGGAAGAGCTTTTAGCCATCTTCGGTGTTCTTTAGAACATCTCCGAGGTCTGTTACATAGAAGGCATTCTTATCATCAGAAGAGGAAACTTCATTGATTTTTTGGTCCAGAATGTCCTTGGCAGTAAAACCTTCATCAAGCAAGTGGCAGTCAAACTCTTCCTTACTAATGTTGTTCATGGTTTCTTGATGTTTCTTTGAAAAACTAAGAGATGCAACTTAAAGAAATACTTCCAGCTTCTCACAAAGGCAATTCTCCAGGAATTCTGAATCCCACTGCATGTGTCCTCTGAGCAACAGTGGAAACATTCTTAGAGCATCCGGGTGCTGCAGGGCAGCCCCACGGAGAAGCTGGAAAGCCGCTGCCTGGGCAGAGCCAGAGCCAGCACCGGAGCTGGGACCACAAGAGCGCTCAGCTGCCCCTGCCGCACCCTTCAGCACCTGGCTCCCACCTGCTGGTGATGCTGGCCCAAGGTGGCGCTGGAGCAACTGGCAGAGGAGCGGCCTGGGTGGCAACTTCAGGGACTGACCTCTACATTTTCAATGTCAATAGAAAATGGGTTAGGCGGCACCTGTGGCTCATCGAATCACATATGCCGGCCACATATGTCTAAGGTGGTGGGTTCAACCTGGCCTCAGCCAAACTGCAAAAACAGAAAAATAGCCAGGCATTGTGGCAGGCGCCTGTAGTCCCAGCTACTCAGGGGGCTGAGGCAAGAGAATCGCCTAAGCCCAGGAGTTGGAGGTGGCTGTGAGCTGTGTGATGTCACGGCAGTCTACCGAGGGCGATAAAGTGAGACTCTGTCTCTACAGAATAAAAAAAAAAAAAAAGAAAGAAAATGGGTTATGGAAAAGCTGTATGTCCTGTTCATGGAGATGAAGGTCTTTAAATCTAAATTGGAACTCCTTTTGCAACTTTTCCAGTGAATCCACACGTTTTGTTTGGGAATGCAACCAATGGTTTTTCCGCTAACAGATTTTGCGGGCCCAGGATGAGTCTGCTGCTAAACAGGATAGGCAGCAGAGGCAAAAACAGTTGGCGGGCCGGGTAAATGTCCTCAGCGGGCCGCATGTGGACTGCAGGCCATAGTTTGAGGACCCCTGCTTTGTACACTGGCTCTTTGTCAATACAATCCGTTAAATAATGTAATGAAGGCACAATTCTTATGCTGCAAGTACCACATACAGACCACTTAGATGCTATTGCATTTGCCCCTATGGATACAGATAGAAATTGTCAAACTCACAGGTAAATGCAGGGAGATAGGGAGGACATGACTCTATTACCATCATCAAGTGAGCAGAAAGTCTTTGTGCATACAATGTGTATCTTTCTCTCCAAATCTATAAGAAGCACAATGCTTGTTCTTGTCATATTTGCAGATGCTACCAAGATCAGCTGCTTACATGGGAGTCATAGTTGCTAATTTCAGTGCTTTCACCATTTATAATTCATCCAGATACAACTACTAATTAGCGTCTGTTGGTAAACTTAGATGTGTGCTCACATCAAAGCCTTGCTGATCTGGTTCTTTCTATTTGCTGATTTCTATAGTTACAGACCTATCAGAGGGGGAAAAAAATGTGGTTTGGATGGGTTCTGTTCCAAGAAGCTAAATGTTCCTCAATTAGAGGAACTAATGAGAACACCCATCTTAACACCAAATGCAATCATTTTATTTAAGAATGTGCATATTTGGGTACATAGATATAATTCCACACACCTGTATCTATGCTACCAGATGTTGGTCACTAAAGTCTCAAAGCAACCAAAATATTGGTGCCTGGTTAGGGAAAATAACTCAATTTTAAATTATTTCATTGAAGCTTTAATTTATGGCAGATACTGTGAGTCAACTGACCAATTTTCATTCCTTTCCCCTTTCTTGCCAGAAAGCCCAAATTAGGTGCAGGATAGCACCGTACTTAGGTAAAAACTTGGTATTGTACCAAGAATGGACTGCAGTACTTTTTTTCCTAATCAATGAGGTAGCATTGGATATTTGCTGAAGTTTTCTGGGAAAGTTTTGATTTACTGAGGAAACAAGAAAAAATATCTCACTCTCTCTAACAGATACATTTATTAGAAAGAATGGCTGTCATACTCCTGAATTTCTTTCTTCCTTGAATGGAACCCAATTTTAGGAGTTGAGGCTAACATCTTACACTGAAAAAGGAATGCCCCCAAGTATTTCAGATATGTTAGACCTTATGGCAAGGAAATATCAAAGCAAGAGTTATAGATTCCTGCATCTAGCATGCTGATTTATGAGAAAAACAAACCCTCATATTAAAAATCACTACAAAGTGAGTATCCTATTATTTGTAGTTGAACACATTGAACTGACACATGGACTTGACTTTCTCCCACACTGTCTGAAAGCACTACTCAAGTGTAATCACCAGGTGAAAAGATACAACATCAGTCATGATAACCACAAAAACAGCCTCTGAATTCCATTCAATTTAAAACTATAATAATTACATGAACTGTCGGGTTACAGTCTTCAGCTGAGTTTTCTGATATACATTGCATACTGGTGGATTGTTTATTTAATAGTTGCAAGCTATAATTAACCTTCCTTTCTCAGTAAAGCAAACTAAGGTTCAGAGAGGACAAGTAATGTATTTTAAAGGACACGGCTAATAAATGGCTGAGTCAAGCTTGGATGTTCTGATTCCAACTAGTTTTTCTCTATAATCCACTGCATATGGGTCAAAGAGGAATGAAGAGAACACAGTCCAGACTTTGACAACACAAGCTGAAAATCAGCCACTCCAAGACCTGTGAGTGCCAAACCATAAGTTGTATGTAAGATCAGCTGAAATAAGAAGGTTGGATCCACGTAGGGCCATATGTTTATGTGTACTATGTCTCTGTGTGTGCACATGTGCTTACGTGGTGGGGACAAACTTATCTAAATTAGAGCTATGAGATGTCATTATGAGTCTTGTTGGTTTTATGCTGTTTTTTGCTCATTGGAGTCCTACGGAAAAAAGGAGTCCTCCATTTCATTTATAACTTGAGCTAAAAATATGTTCCCTATTTTCATATGTCCTCTGTGTTACATCTCAGTTACTTTTCTTTTTGGCTATTATTTGTTATTGGAGAAGTTAACTGCATTATTTATTTCTGGGAAGCAGTTTGGAGAGCAAGTTTATATAAATGTGATAAATAAATCAAGCTGAGGTACAGAAAATTATATTAGAATTTTCTACCATTTGCAACCAAAATCATCAGATATTACAGAGCATTTACTGTGAACACCAGTCAGATGTTGTAAACTAGGTACTTCCGTTAAGTGCAGAGGGTTTTTAAATTATGATTCCTGTTTATCGTATCTGTGCTGTATCTCAGAGACAAGGAGTGATTTCGGGATATTCAGTATAATGTGTCAACCCAATGGCTCTTCTGAAAACAATTCATTATAAGTCATGACATTTATGGCCATTCCTTATTTTTAGTGTGCTCATCTAACTCCCAGGCAAGTTTGGTAGGCTCTTAGCTCCCATCCTAAACTAGCCTTCCTTCTCAGATGCTGTTATATCAGACATGTTAAATTAGCTACTGTGGTCATGAAAATTGCTCTGGTGAAGGATTGTGTCTTACAACTCTTTGCATTTATGTATAATTCTCCCCACAGTGTCTTACATGGTGTAGGTCCTATGTAATAGAAGAAGGTGTAAATAAGAGAAATGGAATACAGATAGGTAGAAACCAAAGATCAACCTCAGACTTTAACTATTTTACAGTTTTGCCTAAGGTTACCTTGGGCTAGGAAAAAACACAAAGGCAGCTCACTGGGCCATCCCTGTCTTGTATTTTGCCTGAGGCTGTGCAAGATATAGTTTTCCTCTTTGTAAGTCAGTGACCTTTGTGGGTTTGGCATTGACCTGAAGGCATAGCAAAGCTGTCAAGGATGGTGTCTCTCTTGTAGAGTCACAGCCCCACTGAATAAAAGAGAAAGAATGCCTGAAGAAAGGGTGATGAGAACGAAGATGACACAACAGCAACACACAGGACAATATCTCAGTGGTAGGTAGTCCCCTACTTCCTGTCCACTTGGCCCTATTCCTACACCAAGGGAAAGCAGTTGTACCAAAAGAAGACTCCTAGAGCATTAGCCATATCCCAGTTTGAATCCCAGTTTATGGGATTTATTAAGAATTCCACATGTATAACACAGAAAAACATTAATGATGTATTTCTCCCCAAATCTCCCCACTATTTGAAGTGGGCAGGAGATCGTTCTTCCATTCCTATGTGAAACATTTATGTAGGTGTGTATCTTCTGAGAGGGAGTGTGTTGCTTCCCCAAACTGGCTGCATGTCAGAGAAATAAGTCTGAAATAGAATATCCCAGATAATCTGCATCACTTAATGAGTGGTGTGTGACTCTCCTTTGAAACACAATTTGACTATGAATTTTTAACATGATTTCTCCAACAGAATAAAAGGTATTATATTAATGACATTTTACATTTTAAAGAATATGCAAAATAGATTGACCATTTTATTATCAACATATGAAACATTAGATTTAGATTGTAGATTATTTATAAAAAATGTCAAACATAAACTTACTTCCCTTACCACTTTGTTGGCCTCTACACCATTAATCCTTCCTTTCCTGTCTCATTCCTTCTAATTTCTATTTTAGATGTAGGACTTGATTTTAAAACCAGCTTTCATTAGTTAAAGCTGCATGAAGTAATAGAAGGAATCTAGCCTCACAGATCATTGTAAGCATCAAATGGCATCACGTTATGGAAGGTGTTTTGTAAAATTTAAGCATTATGCAAATGTCAGTGGTTATTATTGTTGGGAACTTCTATAACCGTGTGGAGTGGTCGTATAGGTAACAGGGATTGTGCAAAGTGCTTTGCCTGTATTACCTTGTTTAATATAATTTTCACAATAATCCTGTCACATGAATACTATGATTGTACTAGTTACACAGAAGAGGAAAATGAGACTTACAGACGGTAAGTAAATGGGCTAATGTTACACAGCTACAAAATGATGAAGAGGTGAAACCTAACGACAAAACAATATAATTTATCACCAGGTGATATTTTGTATTATTTGTTGAAATTTTGTATCATTAAAATTTTGTATTATTGGTTGTTGGAAATCATTACCACTCTTCACTTCCTAAATAATGATAAATGTAATATTTAAATAAACATTTTTTTATTTGTGAAATAAAATTATGTGAAATTTTGTATTATTTGCTGTTGGAAATCATTACCACTCTTATCTTCCTAAATAATTATAAATGTAATATTTAAATAAATTTTTTTTTACCCTAAGGAAGCTTCCAGGGTAAGCCTTCTGTGCTGATTAGCTGATGAAAAGTGGGTCTGTCTTCTGCCTTCTATGTAAAATTGGTGTCTACCACTGTACATACGCTGTGAGGGTTGTGTGGGCCTATGAAAAGGCCATGTAGAGCTGGAAATAGTGACCTAAAATCTTCAACCATAGCCTACCCCTCTTTTTAAAAATGCCATAGTTCCACATGTAGTGGCCCTGGAAACTTTAGATAAAGGACAGAGCAAAAATTTTAATGGCCCTAAGGCTTACCAGCATAGCTGTTCTCTTAGATCAGTAACCCACCTGGCCTCATCGTTTTTATCCAATCACCTCTCCTCTTCCAACGCATCTGTCATCACACATGAAACCACAAATGGTGAATTCCTCTTCTCAGACTACTTTGTCCAAAAGCCATTAATCCTGTCTGTCATCATTTCCTACCACTCCCCCTCACTGCTGCCTGACCTGGAGAGCCCCAAACAACAAGGGAAAAGAGTCCCTTTTCTCTTCTCAAAGGGTTTGAGAAGCATATGGCAATTCAATCAGGCTGAAGAAAAAGTAGAAGAAAGTGAAGTCAAGGGTGGCAGACAGAGAAATCAACACTACCAATAAATTATGATCAAAATGAAGCATAAATAATTTGAGCGACAATGTTTGTAGCTCCTGGTGAGATTTATAAAAAGAAAGAAATTTGTTAAGATGTACTAATTGATATTGATGATGACTCCCCTTTCTACACTGTGTTCCTATTGTCTCTTCAGTGTCTGGAATAATAAGGCAGAGCATATTCGTGGGTTATTTTGAAAGGGATCGTGTCAGAAGGGAATGTATTTGATATGGCACTGTCTCAAGTTCCTCTCAGCTCTACCATTGCGCAGCATTGGGAAATATTGAAGCTCTACAAGACCCAAAGAAAAGTGATGCATTTCATAATCTCGTCATCTTTCTCAGCAAATTATTATCTTAAAATTATCGATGGGAAAAAATAGCATGAACATACACAAATATACATACACACACAAAATCATGTCCTGAAAGTCATATGTACGTTTGAAGTATCCAGTAGCTGTTATAAGATATTTTATCAATCTTGACCTGAAATGGAGGTTTTTTTTTTTGTTTGTTTGTTTTGCTTTTTTTTTTTGTCCTTTCTTCCTTTAGGGATTTTCTTGCCAGCTGCCTCCCAAGTAGCTGGGATTACAGGTGCCCACCACAACGCCCGGTGGTCTTCTTTTCTGTTAGTAGAGATGGGGTCTTTTACTCTGGCTCACTGAGGCTTATGTTGGTCTAGAACTCTCGGAGCACAGGAAATCCACCCGCCTCGGCCTCCTACAGCACTGGGACTACAGGAGTGAGCCACCACGCCCAGCCATGAAATGGGTATATAATAAGACTTCTTCTAATTGTGTCTTTTTAATTATTATTATAACTTGGAAAATTATGCTGTCAAATAGAGTAAAATGTTTTGTTTTCCTTTTAAGAGACGGCTTTGCCAGATCTACGAATCTGTGAATATTATATATAATATAGTTGATTATCAGCCGATTCTTTTAAAAGGTGGGGCTTGTTGGACTTGTCCCCTATCTACCTCTGAAAGACCATGAGAGAGTAAGTAAAATGCAGTCCCTATAGGATCTGTTAGCTGCTGGCGGTGTCACAAATGTGAGGCAATATGCGATTTGGCTGGTCAGGATTGTTAGTCCCTATCTACTACATTAGATATAAAGTGAATTCCTATCACATTGGAGCACCCCTGGAGGCACAGGGAGCCATCTGGTTGCCTATCCTGAGTGAAAAATTAGATTTAGAGCTGAAAGGGAAAAGGGCCACTGAAGAAAGGAACAACCTGGGAATCTGCCCTGCCTGTGAGGCTCGGGGCTGTGCTGATCCAAGGGTTTTTACTGGCCTGGAACAATTCAAGGGAAGCAAATGAGGACGTGCACACATTCCCCGTAGGATTGTTACTCTAGAAGGAAAACAGAAATAGAGGAGGCAGCACAATGACGCATGTGAAAAGGAAAGGTTTAAGGAGCTTCATTCAAATGAGGATCTTTAAAGTACTGATATAGGAAACCTGTCTAGCTCGGGTAAGTCAAAAATGTGGGGTTCATTCTGTAGAAATTTACTTGATTTTTATTTTTCTGGGACACTCTCTTCAAGAGTAAACAATTCAGAAAAAAAGTATTTCTTCTTATATTCTAATTTTGAAATTATGTCATGCTTACAAAGGTTGCTTCATTAGTACAGAGGGCTTCTGTACACCCTTTCCTAGTTTCACCAGTTGGTTCTACTTTAATTTCGTCTTCTCTCTCATTAAATTCTATCATCTAAGGCAGGCAGGGCAGCACACACTTGCATCCCAGCTACTCAGGAGGCAGAGGTGGAATGTTCACTTGAGCCCAAGAGTTCAAATCCAGCTTGGGCAACATAGTGAGACCCCCATCTCTATAAAAAATATAATTAATGTTGATATATAATATATATTAAACACATATATTCCTATATATACATATATTTACATATACACACATATTTCAAGTTCAGGAAATTTATATATTGATAGAGTGATCTAATCTATAGCCTTTAGCTCTATTTTGCCAAACGACTCAGTTATGCCCTTCATAGCACTTTTTCCCCTCCAGTATAAGAATCAGAAGGTCATAGTCATATGGTCATGCATTTTGTTGCCACATCTTATGTTTCCTTTTAATTCAGTTCAGGTAATATATGCCTTATTTGAATATGATGTAAGTGATGTCTTCTCTTTAGGACGCCTCGTCTGAAGACACCTTGTCCACGTCTCAGTCACTGGTGATGTGAATTTGGATGCCCGGGTCTATGCGTTGTCCAGTTTTTCTGCTATAGATTAACTATTTTCTCCACTTCTCACTAATAAGCAATCTGTGATATAATGGTTTAAAATTATGCAAATATTCTGTTTCTCACCAAATTTTTCTCCCTAGATTTAGAGGCTATTAATGATTCTTCCCCATAGCAATTTGTTCTGTGATGGTTGCCAAATAGTTTTTTTCCTAATCCATTATTCTTTCCATACTTATCAGTTGACATATTGTTAGGAAGAATCTTCTCTTCTTCCCCACTTGCTTATTTATTTCACCTCTTCTTTTATCAGTATACACTCACAGACTCCATTGTGGTTCACTGCATTATAATACATTACATGTCTTATTCTATGATGCCAAATTGCCTACTTTCACAAATGGGAGGTCCCTGAAGCTGACTTTTGTATCCTTTTAACACATCTCCATTTTTGTTTTTAAGTACTTCCCAAATAACAAGATGCTCCAGACTCATACTAATGCCTTCCCTTCCCCAATCCTGGAATTAGATTTATCTTTAATTATTCCTGATTTCATTACATGGGAAACAACACATAAAAATCAACATGTCTCCTCCACATACGCTCATTATTCCCGAGATGCCATTGCTTCTTATTCTTTCACGGGGCACAGAGATAATATGTTCCCATTGCTATCTCCAATTCTAATCTAATCCACAGGGTTCTTCTTTGCATTCTTTCATCCCATGCTCCTTTTGTCAAAGTAAAAATACTCATTTCACATTTCCTTATCCACTCCCACCTGTAATGCACAGAAAGTAATTTCAGAACTGTTATATGCCTGCCACTATTAAAAAGAAATAAAAAATGAAACTTAAAAAATGTTTAAAATGTATTCGCAATTTTTATTTTTGAATTGATAGTATATATTCAAAATACTGTGTTCATTACATAGTAATAAATACTTGTTATGGAGTAACTGTTAGTGCCCACACAATTTATATGTTTAAGCCCTGACCCCCAATGTGTTGGGATTAGAAGGCTTTTGGTAAATAATTAGGTTTAGATAAGGTCATAAGGGTGTGGTATTCATAATAAGATTTGCACCCTCATAAGAAGACATTTAAGAACTTCTTTCTCTCCCTGCCACGTGAGGACACAGCAAGCCAGGAAGGGGGCCCTCACCCGGTACTAAATCAATGGGCACCTGAATTCCATAATTCATTTACTTGTTATATACCCAGAAGACCAAAAATCACATTACAACGAAGATATCTGGACCAGATTATTTATTGCAGCCCAATTCATAATTGCTAAG
>CAUYRH010019239.1:0-10680 GCA_963574655.1 Perodicticus potto
AGCATTGTCTTCCATGTCAGAAATCCTTTCTTCTGCTTACTCCATTCTGTTACTGAGGGATTCTACTGTATTTCTCAGATCTTTAAGGGCTGCAACTTCTTGTCTCAATGTGTCAAAATCTTTGGTCATTTTGTCTTTGAAGTTTTTGAATTCTTGAGACATCTTTTGGGTCATCTTTTGGATTACTGCTTGAAATTCGAATTCCATCTTTTCCTACATTCTGCTCATCTAATTTGCTTTCCAGACTCTGAATTCAATTTCTGACATCTCAGCCATTTGTTCATGCAAGGGATCTTGTGCTGTATCTACCTTGTCATTCCTTGGGGGAGTTGATCTATTCTGATTACTCATATTGCCAGAGTTTTTCTGTTGATTCCACCTCATGATTATTTTTCACTGTTGCCTATGACCGTCCTCTGTGTTGGGGAGGTGTCTCTCCCAGATCAGACCCCGGCAGGATCACTCTGTTGTTGCTGCATCTTTGTAGGGAGTGGCACTGTATAGCTCCTCTGGGACTGCCCCAGCCAGGGAGTTCTGGCTATGGGAGCAGCTCCGAAATGTGGCACGCCCAGATCAAGCAGCAGGGCATGGGATCGTGCATGAAGTTCTGGGAGTGCCCGGCACCCAGTGACCTTTTCAAAAGGCGCCCACGCCTCCAGCAGTCTCAGTCTCTGTCTGGGAGGAGGGCTCCGGAGGGAGGGCATGGGTCACGCAGTCTCCTGAGTCCCTGGCAGGATGGGTGGGGCCAGTGTGGAGGCAAAGAGGGCAGGATGCAGATTGTGTGGCTCCCATTGTTCCTGGCCTGGCAGGCCGGTGGAGGCCTGGCATATTTCCAGTGAAGTCCCTGACTGGTGTGGGTGTCAGGCAGAGGCCTCGTGGGGGGCGGTGCGGAGCCGCGCAGGGGTCCCGGAGGAGTCACTGGTCACTGCAGCTGTGGGCTGAGGCCTGGCATGGTTTGGATTGGAGCCCCACAGGGATCCCAGTGGAGTCCCTAGCTGCGGTGGGCTGTGGGCCGAGGCCTCCCTCTGTCCCTGGCTGCTGTGGGAAGCGGACCAAGGCCCAGCAGGTCACAGTTCCATGCTGCACAGGGGTCCCGGTGGAGTCCCTGGATGCTGCAGGTGGCAGGCAGAGGCCCAGCATGGCACAGTTCAGAGCTGCTCTGGGGTGCCGGTGGAGTTCTTGGCCTCTGTGGGCAGCAGGCTGAGGCCTGGTAGGGCACAGATCAGAGCCACACGGGGTTCTTGGCGGAGTCCCTGGCCGCAGCAGGTGGTGGGCTCAGCGGGGCACAGTGTGGAGTCTTGCCCCGTAAGCCTCACAGTTCCAGGTGGAGTCCCTGGCCTGAGGGCTTGCAGGGGCTCGGTGTGGCCCCGAGTCTCTTACCTTGTGGGTTGTGTTGTCCAGCAGACAGGGAGTGTGGGTGCTGCTCAAATCCTCCTCCCTCAGTTTCAGCAGGGGTCTGGCTTCTGGTGTGTCAGGTAAGGGGGAAGGGTGTACCGGATGTTCAGAATGATGGAAAACTTTAGTTCAGTTTTTCTGCCTGAAGCTTGGTTTCTTGGAGTTACAGCTTGCCTCAGTAGAGGTGACCTGCAGTTATCACTTCTCTCTCTCAGCTGGGCTCCTAGTCTTCAGGTCAATTGGGCAGTTTCTAGAGGTTATCTTTCCTTTTTGACAGGAGCCTCTGTCAGAAGGTGCTTCCAGTGGCCATCTTGCCCTTCCCCCCCAGGTCAAGAAATCTTATCTGATTCTTAAGTATTACAAAAATGTAATTGATGATAAGCTTCGGTAACACTTTATTTGAACATGACCATTTACTTTGATTCAACAAAGCACTTTAACTCAGTACCCACTATGTAGAGGGCTATTCACTCCAAAAGTATATATTTTTCTTCTTTAATTTGGCTCAAGTATCTTGAATGGATTCCTGGATGAAGATGCTGCTACCTTGAGTGACTGCCTGGCATTTGGGAAGCTGCTCAAATCCTCAAATTCAGTGCTCTTCAGTTTCTCAAAGATACCATACAAATATTTTGCTAGATGATGGCTATATTATTTAGGCCTGCTGTACTAGATCACCTAGGCCAACTTATTTTTAAAACTTTGTTCTACACAATTTTAGGGTTTTCTTAGAATCCATATAATGGCTGCCTTGGCAAAAAACAGTAAGTGTATCCCTGGACACTTCCTCTAGAGCAATTTCACCTTTACCTTCAGTGATGTTATACTCTGGGATGACAAATAAATTTTTAGATGAAGGTATTAATTATCTTTAAACAGTTGAGAAGCACTGATCTTTTCTGAGTTTTCCTCTCCCTTAATTTTCTAGATGAAGGGTAAAGACCTCAGGAGGTTAAATGATGGGTTTGGGTCACATTTCACCTAGAACACAGGTACTGACCTCTAGGTCACAGCCTTCTGACTCCACTCACCTGCTCTGCATTGCTAAGGGGTTGTTGTTCAGCCTATTGAAGAACAGTTGACGAATAGTCTTCTTCTCTCTCATGACACCTGTATTATGGAAAATAGAAACTTACTTGTTCTTCCTCCATCCTGTTTCAATGTACTAAATAACTAATGTCTTCAAGAAGTTCTTCTAGCAAATTCTTGTAGAGAATAGTTCAAAGTAATGTTTTAAAATCCAAATTCCTATTTTCAAAACATGTCACCAGGATTTAATAGTTTGAAACCATCCAGCTCTATTTAGCAGATCAAATATCTTACACAGAAAACAGCACAGTGGAATGTTACATGGCTCTAAGTAAGATGTGAATTAGTGCTTTAAAGCAGGGAACTCTCAGATCTTGATTGCATATTTGTCAATGTGCTGGAGTAGACCCAGAACTGAGGGCCCAGGGAGTTGCTTTCCTTGCCAACAGAGTTTATTGACCCACCTCTATATGGAGGTGCTGTGGCCATCTATTCAGCAACAAGTCTTGATCAGGAAGTTTAATTACTATAGGAAACCTACTCAGCTGATTGTCAAAGAATATGGATTTGCTTTTAATCAGCAGCTCAGAATATCTGCACTGCAAGTTCTAGCCAGAGAACACAATTTTGAATTCTCTGCTGTTCAATTCCTGTCACAATCTTGGTTAGGAGAAATTATAATCAAGGAGAGAATTGACTGAATGTTAGGAAAGCCATCCAAGACAGCATGCTTATGTATCCTCTTCGCTGCCTTTAAAGCAAATCTTTATATCATAACATAAGAATGCTGCATACTGCCACCAGATAGTTTTAGCCTCTTATAAAATTGTTTTTAATTACTTCTGTTTATAATATGATATTAAGTTGCATGAAATAAGCAAAGGATACCTACTTCACTTTCTGATATTAAAGTTGATAATAAGCAAAGGATACCTACTTCACTTTCTGAAGGGAATGCTGCTGATGTATCCTTGTGATGAAAATTCATGAAAAAACTTCTTTTCAGGTCTTTAGTGTCAAGAAATATATCTATTCCTGAGATTTATTTTAATTGTTATGGATATCATGAACCTTTTCACTAACTTTATTTTGTTCTTTGCTTTTGTTCCTAGGAAGCACTGCATTGAATTGGTAGCCTACGTCTAGTATATATAGATGTGTTAAGAATGCCTTTAAAAATATGGTAACCATTTTTTTTCTTTTTTACATATATCTCTTTTTTTGTATTTCATCTTATTGTTTGAAAAATGGTCACAGATTTATTATTTTTTCCCAGAATAATAAATACATGTGAATATAAAAATTTCAAATCTTATAATGTACTATAATTATTTAAAAGTGCCTATGGGTATTGGCATCTGGTTTACCTGGGTGTCATCTGTGCTATCTTTCATCCCAACTATTCCCAGCTCCCTCTAATTCTTTGTTCTTCTTTCTCCAGACTTGTGGCTCTACTTCGGCTGGCATTAGAACTGTAATTAGAGAAAGAACTGACTCTGTTCCTTTGTGGTAGGTGAGAATAGAAGCTATCAGATCCCAAGAATCATGATAAATTTAAAAATTGCTAAATTAACATCTAGAGAGAAGGGAAAGGATTAAGAAGGCAGAAAAAGGAAAAGGGAGAGAGAGGACCCAGACAAATGTGAGACTGGATATTCCACGGAGGGAGATAGAAGAAGCAACCATTTCCCATAAATGGTAGAAATGCAGTTTATGGTTCCATTAGCTCTCTATGCAATGTATACTGTACAGCTCTGGTCTGTTTTTTACTGTGGTCACTAATAAATAGTCTCCGTGCTACCTGTGGGAATGTTTTTGTGGAATTGGGAGGGATGGGCTTCCTGTTGGGCCATGGGGGCAGCACAGAGGGGGACTGCAAGGTCATGAGAGCTCGGCTTAATGTCAGACCCTGGGAATTTGAGGAATTCTCAGAGAGTACTTTAGGTTTCCAAAAGGCAAGAAGATGTAAGGGAAGGGAGAAGATACTAGTCAAATTTACTTAAATGTCTGAATGACAAAAGGAATAGGGTAACCATATGGTTGTCATTCAAACCCACGTAGTTTGGAGGATGAAGAGGATTCTATTAATAAATATGCTGTAATAGCAGGTGTGTATCAGAGCTGTCTCAGGCAAAATGAGACAAATGATCACCTTACATATAGTACTTATTAGGTTCCCATATTGCATAAAGCCTTGAAATGCACTTTTGGGAAATACCCATTTATACTAAGTAGTGGCAGAGAATCTTGAATACATGCACTTAAATATTCAATACACTCCAGCTTACCTATGATGTATTTTCTTCTCCTGTTGTTTTGGCTCTTTCCTTCCTTTGACCTTAGACCAGGCCATTCTAGATTGACTTCCCTTCCTCTGTGATCCAATAGACACATTCCATGTCTCAACTGGCAGTTACAGATCTAGATTATATCACATAGTAGTAGTAGTTTTGTCATTATGGCTCACTAAACTTTATCCTTACTGTTCATATTTCTATTACATATTAGAATATCTGGTACATAAAATATCCTTGGTACTTGCTTATTGCCTGAAAGAATGAGTGGAAATATCTTTTGTAGTCAATGCCACACATTTTTTTAGTTTATAATCTCTTGTGTCAACATGCCTTGTGGCAGTAGGCTAAGTTCTATAAGCTCATTTGAGGAAACCGTCAGGCTGCTGATTAGATTGCCAGTTTCTAAGGTAGGACAGAGCCTAAAAGAGTTATAGATAAGAAGTGAAAGACAACTCCAAGGGGTACATGCACCAAAGAGTTGATTGGTGTGATGCCAACTTCTCTCTCACTACCTGAAGGGAAAACATTTCAACTTTCTGACTCAGAGCATTACTGACTTTTGTTGGATTTGGGGATTTTATTAAATATGTTTTCTTCTAATGCACTGCCAACAAACCACATATTTCTAAACATTCTGAGATCTACCATTTTTCTGAGTTTGGATAGCTGTGCACCAATACAGATGTGTTGTGGGAAGTATGAGAATTGATATAATGGACCGTCACAGCTCTCTTAAAATAGCATTAAAATCTGCCTCCTACAATAAATTGGTTTTCTATTTGGAATGAGTCTGAAATATTCCCCTCTGTGCTTCTAAAGACTGTGAATGTCTACATTATTTAGTATTATCTGCTTTTTGGGAGGTGCTCTGCTAAATTAATGTATGCTTAAAATGTTTTCTGAAAACCCTATCTCCTTGGCAATTTTTGTAACTATCAATAATTCTGACTTCAAAATTAACTTCAGTAATGATGAAGAAACTTATGTTAAATATTATAGGAATGTGCAACCCAGAAAAGTGAAAAGATACTTCTCCTGAGATGACATTTGTTGATGATGAGGTAGCATGACTTAAACCTTTCCTGGTCCTGTTCTATTTCATGGACCTTGAGTGACTTCTCGTTCTAATGTGTTGCTAGGACATCATAGCTTTTGTCTTGTCAACATCTTCCTTTCTCTAAAAGGAAGCAACTATAATAAGCATTTGTTGTTGCTATTACTGGCTGACATCTAAGTCCCTTCTTAGTCAAGTGTTGCTCAGTTTTGTTTGGGGTATGTAATCTCTCCTACTAACAGCCACGTGTATGGAGTAGTTTCTACCTTTCCAAGTGACAGCCTTGAGTTTTAATTGAACAAATCCAATTTTTTCTAGCCAGCACGAAGGTTAATTGCATTCAATGAGACACAAGGACATGGATGTTTACTGATGTTTCTGGAACATAGACATTTTCCCTCTTCCCATGTTTGATATGGTGTGAGGAGGATGCAAAATTTGGAACTGCTACTAGGCCTCTTGGGAAAACCTGAAGATAAAGTAAATGCTATTGATAGAAGGGTGAATGGGCAGTGAAGAGTGGAGTTTTTATGACCTCTTTCAAGCTTCTGGATCAAGCCTTTCCTGGATTCAAAGCTGCCTTTGGATTTGCAGTAACATGGGCCAATTATTATACACATACTTCTTTTAGAAATTTTAAACTAATTTGAGTGGAGATTTCTACACCTTGGGACTTGAAAAGAAAACAACAAGAAACATTTGATAAGTTCTGATTTCTGAATGCATCAGAAATGTTTTTATTTATTTATCACAATTTTCTGAATAGAAGATGATGGTTGCGATAGAGTGGAAATTGTTATAGGAATTTAAAATCAATTTATGGAGGGTAGGGCATTTAGTATTAGAAAGAGAATTAAATACATCACAATTTTGGAGACTGGATTGGAGTTACCGTTTCTGAACTGACACCTTTTAAAAAAGACCCACACAACTGTCAATGTCTCATTTATGTACAGTATCTATCTCCTCAATACACTTTTTATTCACTTTATTTTTTCCACTTATTTTAGATCCTTCTCTTTCCTTTTTCTTTAATTTATTAGATAATAATGCTATGGATTGCAACTATGAGAATTACATAGTATCACTTCTAGTTTTAATAGTTAAGACATATCATTCAATATTAATTCCATGATTTTTTCTATTTGCAAAAAACACTTTTTTCCTAGGTTCAATAAATTATTGAATATACATATGACCACACATAACCCACCATAGCCATAGACTTATCTTTCATGAACAATCTAAAGAGATATAAAAATCACAGCACTCATTCACATTAGTATAAAAAATCTCTACTTTAAAATGTAAATTGGTAATTAGATAAGAGCTCTAGAATATAATTTTTCTGTGAAATAACTCAAATATGGTAAGTAATTATTGAGGAATTATAACATAAGAGTAAGAACAGCCAATTGTCTGACCATATAATATACATTTTTTTTTACCCAATAAAAACAAGGTAGTTATTTTACAATTTTCAGAAAAAAACTCCTACAAAATGGAAATTGGTTAAGTTATAGTTTCTCTATATTCATGTCTTTCCTCAGCATTAACTTTCAACTTTATTTTTGATTTATTATCCTCTTTTATCTCTATAATAATATTCTCTTTTGTGTGTATATGTGGGGGTGTGCGTGTGTAGACATCAATAGAACAAAGAAATGAAGAATGATTTGTAGAAGTTCATGAAATTTTTCCAAGATCTAATATTAAAATTTTCACTTACTGCCAGATGAAGTAATGATTAAGTAGAAATAAGGAATTAGAGTAATATAATTGATAATATTATTTGTATTTAAAATAGAGACTATGAAATGCAAACTGCATTATTTTTATGTGTCCTTCAACTATTTATAGAAAAAGTTGCCATAATTAACTACAACAAAATATCTTAATAAATTTTTAAAGGAAAAATTTAGAGATCACATATTGTAACAAAACTGGAAACTAGTGATAAATTTGAACAAAAATCAAAAGCAAATGAAAAATTTAAAATCATAGCTGCACAGTTAACTATTGGGTTAAGAACTTAAAATACTATTTCAAAATATTTGTATAGCATGAAAGAATGAATATTTTGTGTCAAAACTTAACAAGTATATATTTAACAAACATAACCGTATACTAAAGACAAATTCTTAATTTAAAAAAAAAACAAAGAGAAGGAGGGAGAGTGAGAAGAAAAAAAAAAAGGAAGGAAGGAAGATTGAAGGAGGAAAAAAAAAAAACAACCTAAATTAACACCAAATAAGTAATCTAAGTGATCATAAGCAGATAAATAGTAAACATAAAAGCAGCACCTTATGTATTGGTGGCAGGAAACACACACACACACAGTTGTAAGTACATCCAAGCATCTAGTTTTTTGACTAGACTAATTTCTCATATTTCAAATCTGAGCTAGAGGGGGTATAAATCTCAAAATTAAGAATGAGAGCATGGTAAGTCATGGCAACATTTTAAGAAAATAATATTTATAATCTTTTGCTATTACAATACTTTCATAATGTCAGTGAAGGAAGTGATGTTTTTCTGACAAAATATAAGCTATTAATCTTTACTCGCAAAGAAAAATCTGAACATTAACTATAATAATACCAATGTGAAAGTCAAGTTAAAGTCTATCTTATATCATAACTCAAAATAAATTCAATATGGATTAAAAAGGTAAGTATAACAATTTAAATGATCAATCACACACATATTTTATAATAGGAATTGCAATATTCGACAAAGGAATTAAAAAAACCCTCTTTTTGTTAAAAATTATAAAAAGCAGTAAACAACCCTTAGTAAATAAACTCTTGAGCACTATATATATACTTTTAAATTTGATTCTCACAACAACTCCATTGAACTTGCATTATAATTCTAATCATCTTACAGAGAAAAATTAATAATTAGATATATAGCCAAATAATATAATGGCAGATTTGATTAAAAGGAAACAAAAATCTGAAAAAAATTACCATAATGTTGCTTCAAAAAAAACAGATGACAGGGTCAGAGTTTTACTAAGTTTTTTAAAATTATTGAAGAACTTTAAATATCTATCCTAAGCAAACTAGACATGCAGAAAAAGATACGAAATCTATGTGATTCATTTTATAAAGCCAGTAAACTCTGATAACAAAATCTAAAAATTAGAGCCCAGAAAGCATAGAATTATATCAAAATTGATATTAATATGAAAATTCTAGAAAAATAATGTCAATAATATCATTATTATGTGATAAAATCCATAACTCATTTATGTGCAGAATTTATATAAAAGTAGGAATAGAAAGATAATTAATAAATGAGAGATAAAACTATCAACCTTAAACAGCCAGTATTCTACTTAAATAATACAATATAATTAGGAAACAAATATCTACAGCTATGTAGTTAACATTTGTTATCGATGTAGTAAAATAAAAAGGAAAATAAAATTTTGATTATTAAAAAGGAAGTTATAAAATTACCACTATTGGTAAGTAAGAGCTCAAGAATATGAATGTATGAACTTTCAAAATTAGAATTTTAATTTGCTTAGATGTCTTGATACCAAATCTTTTACATCTTATCTTTGCTCTAATTAGGTAGAGAAAGACTTTACTCACAACAGCATTTTTAAAGTTTTAGGAATAACAGCAAAGGAATTTAATAGATGTTTTTCCTAGCAAGTATCCAAAATTTTAAGTCACATTTTTAGCAGCAGCAAAAATTAAAATGAATTATAAAATTATAATCATACTTTATAGAATTAAAGAGCTAAGATATAGTCATGCATCACAAATTGGAAACTAAATTCCTTCTAGAATGTTCTCTCATCTCTACCAAGTTCATTAGTAGGAACTGTAAGGTTTAGGCAGGTTGGATTTTGTGGTCATTCTGATAAGTTATCTCTTTCCATATGGTTGGAAAGTAGGAAGTCACATTTTTTAACAGCCTACTTCTATGTAATACTTCACTGAAGAAAAAAATTACTGAAATCGAGAAAAATGCTATTTTACTGTATAGAAGAATATGTGACCTTCCAAATTAAACAATAGAATCTTCACAATTCCCATTATTATTATAATCTCCAAAATTAAGCATGTATTCCCATAAATTTTTTTTTTTGTGTGTGTGTGTTATGTATTGAGTTGGAAACTTTAAAGAATCTAATTTTTTTTTTCTGGAAAAATAGACACATGACATGAGAAGTAATACATATATTTTTAAAGATGAAGGTAACTGACATCGTCAGATATAAAAATGAATAAATACAATGATGTCTATTTAAGAAGCATTAAACTGACCACTTGGCCAGAGTACACTCACCAGCTCCTTAATTTATCTGTGAATGAGTCTTTTTTGATGACACTAAAGAAAGGATGTTTTAGACAGAAGGATCGGTGGAGTGTATTGGATAAGCTATTATATATCAGGCATTGGGGATTCAGAGATGTATTTATAATAAGCAGTCTTTGCCCTTGCACCCAGCAGGGCAAACAGGTCCTTATAGGCAATACCAGTGATGCAGGACAAGGCGGCCCTACAACCGCCGCCTTGGCCCTGGCAGTGCTGATGCTGTGGCGGATGGAGGAACCAGCTTGTGGAAGGGCCAGAAGCCTGTGTGGAAAAACACTGGAGCCTTGCTGTCTCCTCCTCGTGCACATCTGACTGGTCAATATCATGTCAGTTTCCAGGGCCCGAGTCTTCCTTAGACAGCTGGCTGTAACTAATAAACACCCACCCCCTAAGAAGTTCTAGCAAAACAACTCTAGACAGCTGTCTGTAACTGACAAAGACCCACAGAAGTTCTGGCAAAACAACTCCCTGGGACTAGATAAACCCCTGAGCAAAGAGCTCAGGGGCAGACCTTGGCTGGGCCTCAGAGAGGGAGCAGGAAAGTTTGCTCCCCTCCTGGGTCCTCTT